>LR132250.1:0-37175 GCA_900634815.1 Paradendryphiella salina | reverse complement strand
GGGTGGAGCTTCGTCTCGTGGGCCCGGAGATGTTTATTAGGGACCGTCCCCACACCACCCACCTACCCTCCCCACCATATCACTCCCCATCTCCCCATCCCCCCATGTGCATAGCCCTCTTCACACTCTCCTCGTGTCCCTGTCCCCCCACCCCAGCATACCCTTATCTGCGCCTGTGTCTGCTGGCCAAACGCTACGAGCCGTATTCTGCCTGCCCTCCGGGGAGGCGGATGAGTCAAACGGTTTGGCTGAGGGGTGAGTGCGCATGGTGTAGGATTTGTGGGCGGGAGGCTGTTTGGGGAGAGAGGAGGGCGAGGGCGAGGAAGGCGTTGGTTGACATATCAAGGGGGGAGGGGGTGGTTTGACCGTAGACAGGCATGGCGCTTGATGCTATTTGGTGGGTAGGCGGTGGTGAGGGGGCACGAATGATAATCATCCATCGAGGCTGTGACTATTTTTTTTGTTCTTGTCTGGGTCGTCATTAGGAAGAAAAGCTGAGAGTTTTTAGACTGCAAGGCTGGTAGATTTTATTTCTTTTTACTTTCAGACATTTGGTTTTGTATCCTTTCTTTTCCCGTTCATGAGTGTGGAAATCATTGTTGTTAGGTACTTTGTAGCTACGCCACGTCATACGCTACTTTGTAGTAAAAACAATCAACAAGATTATTCTTGGAGACGTGGATGTAGGCTGAGGGGGTTTCTTCCGAAAAAAAGCAAGTCCATTTCCATGTGAGTTCCGGATTACCTAGTTTGGTATGCCTGGGCAGACACGAGATCGGAACGACAAAGCGGCGCCTGCCTGCAACATCACCGAAGCATACTCTCCTTTCGCGAAGACTTGTACGTATTCTAGTTATCTTCATAATAATCACAATTAATTTGACCACTTGGAAGCAACGGGACAAAGACGGACGACTCGTCTGAATCAAATGCACATGCAAAGCGTGACATGGCTGGCGATGTGCCTGCAGCCCTACAAGGTAAATAATTGGGGCCCTTTTTACCTCGCTTCTCGTCGTTCTACCCGACTCTTGCTTTGAGGTGGCGCATTCCCTGACATGACAACGATCGGTCAGCGCTTGCGACGTGATGATACACGTATCAATATCTCCACTCCCTAGTAGCAGTCCACTTTCTGTCACTCGCCCGTCGGTCATCTGGTACATCGTGAGACGCTCTGATTTTTTTTCTTTTTCTTTACCCGCCCTCTTAATCAGTGCAACTTACCAAACACCCACCGGGCCATGGTTGTAGAATAAGTAGCAATTCGTTGGGCGCGGCCAGGGCTAATGGATGAGGCGTAGCGTTTCGAGCGACGCAACACGCAATGCCACCCGCCCGTACTTGGCAACGATTCATGAACGGTGTCGGTGGAGAAGGTCAGGTCGTGTACACGAGAGCTTCTCGGCGTCGGTGGTCTGACCCACACATGTCATGGGCGACCGTTCTAGAGACCGGACACGGATGCGTGCGTCTTTTGACGAGGCTGGTAGTGGAGAGAAAGGGAGAGAGAGAGAGAGAGAGAAAGAAAGAGAGAGAGAGCGAGGCCCTGGTCAGTCGCGCGACGAGAGCACCAGGGTTTTCTTTTCGTTGTTTCGCTCGCCCTGGTTTCGCAAAAGTGAGGCGATCGTGATGCGCTCTCCGACGGGCGCATCCAATCATGGCGCACTGCAAGCGGTCTCGGCTTCCTGGGCTGCACATCTGCTGCATCCTCCCTCACAACATCATCATCGCCTACAATGTCGGACGGGCGACGAGACAGCGCTACCGTAATTCCGCGTCGGCGGCCTTGAATCCCCGGTTCACTAGCGGTGAGTGTGTTGGGATGGCATGCCTTGCAGCTTCACCCTCAGCACGCATCCCCCCTCCCCTTCGACGTCGTCACGGAACGCCCTAAGCCGTCGGCGGTTCTGTGGCGATCGCCTCCACGTACCCAGAGTATTGGTCTGCACATTTGAGATAGGGTCAGAGCATAACTGCTGACACTGTCTGTGCCCTTTCTTTAAACAAGAATGCAAGGGCACCCGCTCTACCCTGAGCCACCCAATTGCCTTGCACAACACGCTCTCCAACCCCCCAACGATATCAACGCTGTTTGAACTCCGCAGCATCACCTTTGCAGCAAGTCTCACGCCTGCCCGCAGCCGTTATCACTACATTCAGTAGTAACAATCCCCCCTTTCCTGTCCGTCTCTCTACGTTTTGCTCGTTTGCGCGCTGTTCCGCTTTGCTTTTCCTTGCAAAGTGGTTTTCATCCGAAGCCGTCTCTTCACGCTTCCGCATACGTTCTTGTCTGTGTTTTTCTTTTTTCTTTTGCATTGATCGCGAATGACCACTTTGTCCTCCCTTACTATGTTCACGCTTTCATAAGCCCCCACATTTGTATATCAAAGACCCTCTTGATCTAGTATACAAGTGGGTACATGCGAACAAGATACCACTTACCCAAGCACCATACCGGCCGTCGCTGCGTCTTCGTGCTTGTCTGACTCGGGAGCTATCTCGTTCGTTCCAGCGGCCACCCGTCGCTTCGTTAAACAACTCATGAATACGTTTCGAACTTGTGTCTTGCAAACCGCACTGTCTTGGATAGTTTGGTAGGCTAACGAGTGGGCAGTCCGCGCTTGTAGCAACCCCAGACTTTATCATTACCACTGCGCCCACTCACGCGCTCGAACCCGATACCGCTTTCAACCGTCACTGTACTCCCGACATACGTCACCTCATGAGAACTCGACCATCAATGCAGAAGAATCTTGGTAGTGTGCGCCGGCGGAAGGAGATGGCTTCTCACACACCAAAAACTACTGCAGGCACCACTTCTTCTTTTGCTCCGGACCACTGTTATGCTTCACGGTCAGGCGCAATGGATGTAGATGGCATGGACGTTTCCACTCCGTCATGGCATACTTCTCTCTCAGGATCAGAAGGACAGATGGTGGAAGAGAGGCATGACACTGACCATGGTGCAAGATTTACACCTGTTCTGAGGATAGGAAGCTCACCGTCGCCGTCACCGCGCTATCACTCGGCCACACAAGAAGACCTAGCAGGTATGCTAAAGGCTATGCTTAGCAATCAGCCTGACATGCAGCCGTCTGCCCAAGAGTTAGCGGAAGAGTTCCTGTATGCAACAGTCACACCGCCTGTCACAAAGCAATCGTTGAGCGAGCTCAATATCCAAAACATAATCACCAACATCAAATTACGGCATGACGTCAACTTTGACCACGATCTAAGCTTCAGACCAAATTTAGATGGCGCAAAAGGACAAGAGAAGGAACGAACAGCTGATCGGTACTGGACGGCCTTGATCGCTGAGCTTGAACTATACAAGCGATTGTTCCAGGGAACCCCACCGATCCCTCAAGCTAAGCTCCAACGATACGCTCGCGAAGCGCAACGGCGGATTCCAACTTTGTTCCAAACCATCCGGGAGGTCATCAAAACCCTTGTTCCTGACCACGATCATTCAAGAGTAGACGAGCATCTGGATGTGGATCTGCTAATGCAATCGATTGAGCAACGAGTCTGCGACTTTGTAAGACTGGCAGAATGGATGGCGCACTTGCTGAAGGAGCATTGCGCCCCGATGCGTGACGTATGGGTGGACGAGATGGTGGCCGCTACAAGGCATGGTGCAGCTACACAAGATTCCAAGCAGATTGTCTTTGGCTTAAGGACATTGTTTGGTATTCTCGAAGCTATGAAGCTTGTACGTGTTACTATAAGGAGTTCTGCCAAGTCTATGTTAACGCATTTTACAGGATGTCGCCAACCATCAGATCCGCAACTTGAAAACGCTGCTCATCGAGGACACGGTGAACTTTGAAAAACATTACTATCTTGATAAGCTGGTGAATGGCCGAGCGAGAGTCAACATCAGCGCGACAAGGAACTGGTTCGCCAATACAATTGAGGACTTTAAATCCCAATGCTCGCCGCGACCAAGGACTGGACCCTGCTTCGAGCTTGAAGTCTTTACACGTGCAATCACCGCGATATGTTTTGGCCGAGACGGACGCGAAGAGTTTCCAGAAACATTTTTGCTCGACAACGAGCGATTGCGTGCACTCAAAATGGAAATTAATTATCTCGTCATGTTCCAAGTCTGCATGGACATGTGCGTCGCACTGGCAAGGCAATTCGGGTACCAAGGTCCCATCACCCCCGCTATCGGACAACAACTCCGCACCGCCCTCTCTGCCATCGTGGGTGACACCATTCGCCATGGGCTCCACCAGTGGATGATGAACTCCGAAGCTCTTTCTCTGGAGATTTTGCGACAGGCTTCCCATGTCGCTGGGCAGCCAGCTACCTACAGTTTCGATCGTATGAGCGACGTCAATCAAAGCCTCCGCGGCTTTTTCGTCCGCAGGTCCGGTCACTATGCCGCCCGTCTCGAGGCCTCACTGCTACCTCTAATCCTCGCCAACGTCCAGCATCACAGAGCCTCGTCACCAATGGACCTTTTCATCAGTCTTGTTTCCATCTCTCCTTCTATACCGCCCCGACCCGCCATCTCCAGTACTTCTGCTTTCGCCCATTTACACCTGGAGACGGCTAAACTTACCAATCTGGCTAGCCGCATCTCGCACATGATTCTGCTCAATTGGCGCATATGGGCTCCCATCGCATATATCCAAGAAGAAGATGAACTATCTCGAGATTCATCTACAGATGGAAGCCACGCCTCGGCCTCGCCTCTTTCGCAAACACAAACTCAACAGCCACGTCATCAACCGCCAACGACAGCAACATCCTCAACCGCCACACAGACATCTTCAGACCAGGAAGCGTCGTCCCTTCTGACTAGCATGCGCACCGGTGAGAAGCTGGACCCAGGCCAGGAAGCACATTTGACGCATCGCTCGCTTCCATAATGAACCAATTCGTCCTTGTTGCACTACCGCTTTCTTTCTCTCTCTCTTTTTTGTTCCGTCTTCCCGGCGTTTTATTTTTCCAAAATCGGGGTTTCATTGCTCTTGGGACGGTTGATACTAGCAACAAAAGTTACCGGCGCGAATGTTATCTGGATCACCAGGCTCCATTCCATCGTTGTCGAATCGATCGATCGATCGTTGTAAGCTCTTTCGTTGCTTGCCCTTTTTTTCTTTCTTCTTTTTACAACGACATACCACTACTTTCAGTCTGTTGTTACGTATACGTCTTTGAAATACAGATTGAACACGAGCAAGAAGAAGAGGAAGAAGAAGATAAAAAGAGATACATGTTGTTTCTCTTTCCTTACTGGTTCTTGTTTGCGGTTCTTGGGGCTTAGCGATGGTGTAGCATTATAGCTGGAGTATTTTTTCTTGTCTCACTGACTGTTTTGTCGTTGAAGGAAAGCTTGTTTAGCTCTTAATTTGTCTGTAGGTTGTATGCATGTTCGTGTAGAGAGGAAGACGAAGAAGAAGAAGAAGACAAGAAAATGCCATAACCTCAAATCTCGTCTTTGAAAGCATCTACCTCATCAGCTCTTCATCTAAACGTTCCTTGGAGATTACGTTTGAGCTATCTCACCAGGCGATGAGAATTTGCACTCGTCCATTTCTCTTTCCAAAGCACTCCACACCAGATTTAAAAAAAAAGCCTCAAAACAGCCGCTCATATGCTATGCCATACATGCAAGACTGTTCTTCTTCTCCCTTTTCTTTCCTTGCATTTTTGTTTTTTCGTTTATGAATCGTCACCGCGTCGCCCTTTGGGAAGCAATTGGGCCTTGACGTTACTGGCACCCACTTTCTTCCCTTTCCTCCTCCTCGCCTCCAACACGCCATCCCTCCACTCAGCCACGCCCTCGACGGCACCCTTGGGATCCGTTTTGCGCAGGAGCAAATAGCCCTGGATCTCGGCGGGCGAAAAAACATGCTCAGGCAGCGTATCTGCAAACGTCTTGGCCATGAGCGTCAACTGGTCGGCTGGGAGCGTGGCGAAATTGTGTCTCGGCGTGCACGCAGTGGGTTTCTTGCCGCCGCCCGTTTTCCTCGTCTTCATGTCCTGGTATGGCGTCGTCTCGTCTTTCCTTGACTTGGCAGCAGCGGCAGCAGCAGCAGTGTCCGTCTCGTCACTGTACATTCGACAGAATATCTCCTGAATCTGCGTCTTGGTCGCGAGGGTGAATTGGATCTGCACATCTACTCTTCCCGGGCGGATTAGTGCGGAATCAAGCTTCTCGGGACAGTTTGTTGTCATGATTAGCACGCGGCCTTCGTTTGAGGCGGCGCCGTCGATGATGTTGAGGAGGCCGGCGAGAGAGATTTTACTCTTGCTTCCGCCTTGTTGTTCGGGAGCTGCTGGTTTGGACTTGGGCTTGGGCCTTGGTGGCTGTTCCACCGCGCTGATTACCGAGCCGGCGTCGTCTTTGGAGACGAGGGTAGTAGTTTCGCTGTCGGTTTTTGTGGGTTTCTTGCTACTTTGGAGGGAGCGGGTGAGGCGTCTGCGGAGGGACTCCTTCTCCACAAGCTCGCTGATGTCTTGGTGCTTACCATTCGGCTTCTTTTCCTTGTCTTCTTCCTTCTTTTCTAGTTTCTTAGGTGTCTTTTCAACCTCATCCTCGGTGTCAGAATCAGCGTCCGAAATTGCACTACCAAAAGACCCTTCTCGCCGGATACCCGCAGAGTCGATATCTTCCAAAAGTACGATACAGCGATTTGGCAGTTGGCTGAACAGTGACGCTAGGTCAGACTCACCCAGATCGGGCTCACTTAATGATGCGCAGTAGATGCTTAGGCCAAAGATGCCAGCGACCGCGAAGCTCAAGGAAGTTTTGCCAGTTCCAGGAGGGCCATGGAAAAGGTATCCCCGTCGATGCGGAATACCCCGTGCTGCATACCATCGCGCCGTAGCAGGGTGCAGGTACTCGTTGATGTCTGCTACGATTCTATCCTTTTGGGTTTGTTCCAAGGTGACTGTGCTAATGGGTCGCGAAGGACGACAAGCTTGGACTTGCCAATAACCTCCGTGTTTCGGTTCCGCTCGATAGATGTCCGTCATCCTATTGGGCTTGGTACTTGACCACTCCTTCACATGGGCGATGAGGTCTTTGACTGGCTGCGTACTGCGACCCATGCAGCGGATCACTAAGAAGTACTCGATCCGCTCTGCATACTTGTTCTCCTGCGAGTCTTTCTTGAACTGGAAGTAGTGGCCGTTGTGTGTGAAGCTATCATCACCGAGGTTAGGTTCATAGTACACTGGGCCAGTGCCAGTCCACTTGTCGTATTTGAAGATGCCCGATCCATCGAGAACATCGTCGTCGTCTGGTTCGGAATCTTCGTCATCAGTGTCGTCAGAACGAGCCCTGGGTTTCCTGGAAGAAGCCTTCAAGTCTCGGCTAAGCTCCGTCATACGCTGTGCTGATATCCAAGATATGAACTGAGCGTATAAACTGTCGTCATCGTCGATTCTGATAGCCGAAGTTCCATGATCCATTAGGTAATCCCGCCCCCGACTGTACAGAAACATCGCTCCTTGGTAAACCCCGAACAACAGCAAGTACAAAGACATCATATTTCCAACATCGAGCCCAAGCTTCCCAAGGAAGATCTGGATGACGGCACCGAAGCCTGGAATATTGACCGCTGCGTCTGCGAGGCCTGGTGGCAGGGTCTGCTTAAGGTTCTCCATGGTGGGTAGGCTTGATGATCTGCCGGCGGCGCAAGAGTAGGAATCCGAAAGATCTGATAGTACAGCGTGTATCCTTTCGAAAGTTGATTTTAGAACTGTCAAGTCGTACGCGTAAAATAATCGAAGAGTGGCATGAAACAGTGACAGAGCAAGCAAGACAAGGACTATTTATGTATGCACCGAACAGAATCTTGGAGAAATGATTTGGCTCCCTGGTATAAGGTCCCAACAGCCCTTTCGATTACCCCTCATTCACTAGGTCGTGGAAAAAAAAAGGGCGGTGGCAGCCTAAGCTAAGCAAGTGGCTATGCCGTGTGCATGTGGTGTAGCCGGTCCAATGTCATCGTCCCATGCGGTGGTCTCACAGGTAGCCGCATGCCACGCTTACTGCTTATCGATTTTCTTTGTGTGTGTGTGTGAAGGGATTTGAGGCCTGCGTTAGATAGAGAGTATGGTGGCCACGTTCCATGGTTAACGTGATGGCGACGCCGCATTCGATAGCGACCACAGTAACAGCGTCGCTGGTATGGCGCACGGGCGTCAACTACTCGAGTGTTAATCTCGCCATTCTGGTCCCCTCTTCAAGGGCGCGCGGTGAAAAATTAGAGGTATCGTGAACGCGCCAGTTTGAAATAGCGTCTGACTGCTGTCTGGAAACGACTGCGGCTGAGCGGGACACAGCAGGAGGAGTCGGCAAAAAGCGCCATCGATAACTCCGTGATGAGTCGAAGGAGCACTGCACGATTATTCAACTAGCTTTCTATCCCAAGTTGCTGGCTCACCTACAAGGAGGCAGCCTTGCAAGGCACGCACTGACCACGGAAGTTAGTGACGTAGCCCAGGCTGCAGCTGTGGCGCAGTACTACATAGCGGCTCGGCTAGACAAGCGCATCACTCTCTTACTGCTTTGGATGTGCTTTAGAACGTCCCCTTTGGGACCATAGATTACTTCGAAATACGTTGCCATGCTGGATCCTGGATTGTAAATGATGTAGGAATTTGTATCCTCGATTCATTGTGCCTATAAGTATTTACATGTTGAAGGAGGAGGTCAGTGACAGAAAGGCTGTTGTGGAGCTGTGAATGATTCAGCGGTGTTGAAGATTTGCACATGTAAAAAGTGGTCACGTAGAATGCATTGATGGATATATGCCGCATTGAAATGTCAAACGCCCAGACGCCTCCACTCTTTTGCCGTACAATCATAAAAAGTTGAAACCCCTCCTCCCTTAGTTGCCTAACCAGTCAAGGAACTCGGGCGTAAAGTAGCTGACTACTATCGAAGCACCAGCCCGCAAGATGCCCTGAGTTGCCTCTTCTGCCATCTGTCTCAGGTCAAACACACCTGCTGCCGCAGCTGCGTGGATCATGGCATACTCGCCAGAGACTTGGTATGCCGCGATTGGCATGTCCTTGCCAATGTCCTTGGCGTCACTGATGATATCAAGGTATTGACTGGCTGGCTTGACCATGATGATGTCTGCACCCTCGCCGATATCTCGGACAATGGCTCGTCGCGCCAGACCACGGCCACCAGGAGGCAGCTGGTAACACCTTCGGTCGCCGAATGAGGGCACTGAGCCGGCGGCGTCACGGAAGGGGCCGTACAAGCAGCCCGAGAACTTGGCAGCGTATGACATCAGCGAGACCTGGTGTGCGATTCCAGCCTCGATGAGCCTCAGCTTAATGGCGCGTATGCGACCGTCGTTCATGTCTGAAGGCGCGACACAATGCGCTCCAGCTTGGGCGTACGAGAGAGCTACATCGGCAATGCGCTCAACTGACAAGGCGTTGTTCAGACTGCCGTCGTCGCGCAGGATGCCGCAATGGCCGTGTGAGGTGTATTCGCAGAGACAGACATCGGCGACGATGAAGAGGTCGGGGAAGGCTCGTCGGAGCAGGCGAATGGCCTTGATCACGGGACCCTTGGGGTCGTCTGCGTTGGTGCCCAGGGCATCCTTTGCCGTCGGTGCGAGCGGAACTCCGAACAGGATGACCGACTTCAGGCCTTTTGCAACAAGCGGTGTAAGGTACGGCACAACCTTGTTCAGGCCCCGGCGGTGGATGTTCGGTAGCGAGGGGATGAGCGTCTCTTCGTCAGGCTGGTCGGAAATAAAGAGGGGGAATATGAGCATGGACTGGACTGAGCGTTAATTCCTGCCGTGCTTTTCGGGGGTAAAAAGTCGTTGGGGGCGGGCGTACCTTGGTGAGCTGGCGCTCGGCCTGCCATGCTCGCGAAAGAGGATGGCTATATCCTCCATGTAATTGACTTTTGATATCGCCAGATATGCTGACGCTGGTGGCAGCTGTGCTAGCGTAGGACCGCGTTGAGCGCGCTTCCGATACTTGGGAGCGCAGGTCTGGTCGCTCTGGCCGTTCTGAGTTTCGGTACGCAATGTCTGAGACGAGCGATGAAAACGACATGGCGGGGGCGAAAAAGAAAAAAAGGTGGAAAAAAAAATAGATAATTGCTACGAGGGGACAGGGTCTGAAGCCAGCGTTGACGCAGAGGGGGTCAAGGACCGCTGACGTTGTAGTTTGGGCGATCTATAAAGGTGGCGGCCGTTGTAGATGCGGACAACCGAGGCCGAGGCGTCAGACTTTCCGTACCCAAAGATGGTGGGCACGCGGATGATTGCGAAGACAGATTTGTCGCAGCAAGCAGTATTTGAGGAGGAATCTCGGAGTGGAACAAAAGAGAAGGATTCGGAGTAATCGGGCACAATCTACAGAATACTATATGCATACAGATCCCAAAGCTGCAAATCGCCGCCGAGCCGTCCCCGGTGACGAATGAGGGGCGCGGGATTACTTGCGACCAAACGCGGTTAGCGTCGGTGCTCGTTAGTCAGCCGCGGCAGTCTTGGAAGGCAGAGAAGGCACAGCGCTCAGCGCCGTTACATCCTCACATCAACGGCGAAGCAGGGTCCGCCCGATCCGTCAAACGCTCTCCCGTAACAGACTCGTTGCTCTGCGACTCCAACATCTGCTTCAACTCGTCCACGATGAAAGCGATTCGCTCCATTTACAAGGGGCACCGCCGCTCCAACTGAATCTTTTATCCGTTGCTATGCTGTCAAAAAGCCCGTTTGTATTACGCTTATATCCCGCTGTTGGTGTTTGAACCCACATCTTCCCAACCCATGGCAGCCGCGTTTTCTGAAGGTCGCCGCATTTCCGTCACTCATCGCTGTGACGTCGCCACTTCATTTTCCAGCTTGGTATTGCTTCATCGGCAGGACCTCGGGGCAAGGGGGAAAGTGATGGTTGTGCTTGTTCTACCTATTGCGTCACTGTTGGTGTAAGGCTGGCGAACTCCATGTTTCATGTAGATGACCTGCCAATTTACAGATATCTAGGATCCGGTTGCAACTGAGGATCGCATTGCAAGTACAGCAAGTATAGCGAATGACGCGTCGAGCTATCTCTGGATGCACTTGGTCCTGGTCTCCAAGATATCTAGGGTTAACTTCTTGTAATCGTCTTAGCAGTTATACTCGGGGACTCAATAACGATACCTTCAACAATGCCGCTGACCGGCAATCTCCCCTTTTGGCTCACAGACTCGGTCTGGCAACGGTGTCGTTCTGTGGCGGAACCGTTTTTCCCGCTCCGCTGTCGGAGGCGGCATTCTGTTGTTGGGTGTTTCTAATGATTGCGCAGACATGCATATCTGTTTTCAGATAAGTCGAGGATTTGTCCAAAAGGTGTGCTGGACTTGAGTCAGGCACAGCGCCCAAGTGACGACAGAGATCTCGCAAATAACAGCATCAAGGTCGATGATGCGTGCCGCCATGAAAAAGGGGGATTATTCCCTCGTATCGTAGAAAAACCAACTTGCGGTGCGGAGCAGGGAAAGAAGCAAAAAGCTAGTCATAACCGGTCGTAGCTGACGCACGCGATGGAAGGGGTCCAGCGACGCCCTTCTCCCAACCTATCAAACAACTTCCCCCTCCTCAATAATGTGACTTCAGCGAATTGGAGTGCGTTTTAAGCTTGCATAGTACATTAACATGCATCTGAGGATATCAATCCTTTTGTTTTGATGTTTCATGCCCCGCAGAAGCTAGCGCGAACCCACTACCAAAAAGCAACGCCGTTGAGCATGATCAGTACACTGGCTTCAAGTCCAAATCCTCGCTAAATCGTTAGGGAGGCGTATGACAACCGTCCGACGTACACCATCCAAAACAGTGCTTTTGATCACTTCGGGATAGATGCCACCACACGGTGAACGCCACTCCGATTCCGCGGAAATTTGTTCACGATGCTCACTGCAAGTGACCGTAAAGGGTCTGGTGCCGCGCATTATCTTACAGCGGCGCAGGCGCGGGGCAAGTAAGCTCCTATCCGCAGCCCGTATCCTAGCACATATTGCCCGGAAAGGGCCAGTTCGAGGTGACTGATGTGCAAGATCCACAGAATATATTTAAACACAACCTGACACGCTGCTTGACCCAATTCATGGTCATTGGACTCTCGAAACTTCATTGCGTCGCTAGCCATGTCTGAAGACTTGCGACCTGCCATCATTGGCGTAAATACAGCACTGATCTTGATCACTCTCGTGGCTATCGGCTGTCGTATTGGGAGGAAGATTACATTGCTGAGCAGCTTTGGCTGGCATGATGGTATGTCGATTCTGACAATTTTCCCATGACTAGTCTTCTGTACTGACTTGAAAAAGCTCTCGCTACTTTCGGGGCTATTTCTGCCATCATCTTCTCGTTATTGCAGATAAACGGTACACGACTTGGCGGTGGTCTACCAATGACCCTCCTTCCACCTGAGAACAAGACTCCATTTCTCAAGGTACATTCACCCTGACCCTCCATTACTATATTACAACTACTAACGCAACGTGCCAAAGTTGGCCATGGGATCAATGGTCTGTTACTTTGTCTGCAACTGGGCCGTCAAGCATTCCCTATTGTTCTTCTATTCAGAACTCACGTTTGAACGCTGGCACCGCCGGTTCATATACATCATGCACGTGTTCGCCTTCTCCTTCGGCCTGGCCTGCGTCACCATCGTTATATTCCAATGTTTGCCAGTCAAAAAGATGTGGAACAGCGACGTGGAAGGTCATTGCATCGACCTCAACGCATTCAGCTACTTCAACGCCATTTTCATGCTGGTAAACGACCTCGTTCTCTACGTTATGCCCGTAATCTTCACATGGCACCTTTGCCTACGCCGTACGCACCGCATCGCCGTAAACTGCCTCTTCGCTCTAGGCGGCCTCGTCATAGCCGCTAGCATTGCCCGCGTCTACTTCGTGCACGAACAAGCCACAAAACCAGATTTTCCTTACCGCTTTGCCGCCATGATGATATGCGCCGTCATCGAAAACCACCTCGCCGTCATCGTCGCTTGCGCGCCTAGCATCAAGGCCGTTCTAGTCAAGGTCTATCCCGATCTGCAGAGCAAGTTCGAGAAGATACTCAGTGATGAGAACAGTCACAGGAAAAGGTATAGAACCGCGTACCGCACAAATGAGTCAGCTACCCTTGATGTAGAGGCTGATGGTATCGTCGAGATGAAGGATGTTGAGGTTACGGTTGAGCAGTCGCGTATGCCGGCTCAGCCTTCATCGGACAGTACGGATAGTACAAAGAGTAATACTAGTCGGAGGGATCGGTGGTGGCGCGCCCCGAGTGATTGGGCAGTTATATCCACGACCACAACCCTGACCTCAAATTCTGAGGCGAGGGCTTGAGCGTTTGTCGTCTCTTGATCTCTTTCGACATGGAAAACTGCGATAGTGTTGGTAGTCATCCTTTTTCTACGTCACTTGTTCTAGGTCCAGGAAATACCAAGTCGGTGGGTCTCATGTTCGCAAAAGAATCTTGTCTGTTGCGCCCCGTCTTTCTGCTCCATGTTCCTACTCGACATCCTCCCACTCGCTCTCGCTGTTACTCTCACTCTCCCGTGCCGCGTTCAAACCCTGCATCCCTTCACCCAGCCCAAACCGCCTTATAGTACCCACTCGTCTGAACCCTGTTGGCTCACTGATAACAACCTGCCTCGCCGCCTCCTTCTCAGTATCAATCTCTTTCACCATCCTTTTCTTCTCTCTCCCACAACAACACCACTTCTTCGCGGCCGCGGCGAACCTCCTCCTCACTGGATCCATAGCGACGGCATTGATAGTGTTGGTGGTAGGCGGCTGCGGTAGCGCTGTGATGCTGGTATCCTGCGCATCTTGAAGATTTGCCAGCGTCGGGTTAGGCGGGTAGGCAGATGCGGGCGGATGGGATGTGCGCGCATTGTGACTATTACTAGAGAAGAGAAGGGAGTTGATGGGGAGAAGGTGGTGAGATGCCTTTGACGGCATTCCGACGTCTTTGATACGTATATCGTATTGTGATGTGTTCTGAGATGTGACGGTATTTCTGTAAATACTCGTTTGCGGCATTGACACGTTGCGAGGGTTTGCTTGCAAATCTTTTTCTTTTCTTCTTTTTGACATGGATCGGGTACGGCGTGCGGTGTTCAAGATGCGAGGTGCGTATGCGGACGTATCTGGCCGATTAGCTTAGATTTGCATGTCAGTCATAACCTGAATGTGTGCTGTAGCGCTGGAGCTTGTTGCTGTGCAAACGGTGGTGAATGACGTGGTGAAGGTGGCGGTGTGTGAGCGTACACTTTCCTACGCATAATGTCTAGAAGGTTATGGAGACTACGTCTATGTATACTATAGTACAGAAATATAGTCGGAACTGAGATATAAGTACTTGGAAGGATTGTGTTTATTATCGCGCTTTTGCTATGGTAGTGGGTGACTACTACTATCTGTGATTAGCGCGGTATTTTAGCACTTTGCTTTCCTCATGTAGTGTGGGAGATAGCAGCAATTTATTGGGACTGCAAATCCTAAATGATTGATTCATTATTGGTGCGGGACATGCTCTTGCGTCCAGGTCGGAGGTTGTGCACCACTCTTAGCTATAACGTTATCAGCACGCTCCGTCTGGACTATGACACCAATTGCTACCGGCAACAGCAACCCACACCCCCACTCCTCTCCAGGATTTCCGTTCGTCGATCTCCGAGATACCTGACTAGATATTACTATAGTGTGTCTCTCCAAACTTGGCGTAGTCCGGGGACCAAAAAACCAGTGACGGAATCATTTTGTGCCACCAATCATGAGTCGCACTACTTACACCTACCCACCAGCCCACTTCCCCGCAAAGTCACGATGCATGAGAAGAGATAGAACCTATCCGGTAGTCGGCTTGCAAGCGTAGTTACGACGGAAGAATTGTAAAAGCCAGGATACGTACACCTCCAGCATTTTTGGTATAAGTAGCTGTCGATCCTGAGGACCAGGTAGAACTCGGACGAGCAAAGCATCACCCTTTTGGCATCATGTTCTTCAATCTCCATCAGCTCCTCATTTTAGCGTGTATATCTTGTCTAGTCCTCGCAGATAAAAATGTGCGAGTGAAGCCCGACCGCGGCGCTCTAGTCGTCGACGCATCCGGCGAATACCCAAACAGCTACCTCAACATCAGCGCAGCAGTCGCAGGTCTCCACAACAAAATCGATGCCCAAAAGATATTCATCCTCCCGGGTACCTATTTTGAACAGGTCTACATTCCTCGCCTTGCCGGCCCTCTCGCCATCCAAGGCTACACGAACGATGCTCGCGACTACAAGAACAACGAGGTCACACTGACCTACAACCTCTCACGTCTAACACCTGGGCTCCCCAGCAACGATGCGACATCTACGCTTCGCCTCTGGACGACGAATGCCAGACTGTACAATCTCAACGTAGCCAACACGTTTGGCGAGGGCGCACAAGCCCTCGCGCTCAGCGCGCAAAACACCAACCAAGGCTTCTACGGATGCAAGTTCACCGGCTACCAAGATACCATTTACGCCAACGAAGGCCGCCAGGTCTACGCAAAGTCATACGTAAACGGAGCTGTGGATTTCATCTTCGGTCTCAGAGCGCTCGCATGGTTCCACAAGCTCGACATCGTCACTGTCGGTAATGGCTACATCACTGCCAGCGGCCGCGACGCCGAAGAGAACATGAGCATCTACGTATTCGACGAGGTCAATGTTTCTGGCACCAGCGGAGCCAACTCGACTGTTCTGGGACGGCCTTGGAGGCCGTACAGTCGAGTCATTTTCCAGAAGAGCTACTTGGGCGATGTTGTGAAGCCAGCTGGCTGGTCGAGGTGGGATAATATGCAGAGTGTTGACGATGTGGTTTATCAGGAGTATGAGAACTATGGGCCTGGTGCAAATCCCGAGGAGAGAGTGGATTGGAGCTCGCAATTGGATGCGCCTATCACAGCAACGGATTTGTTTGGAAGCAAGTTTGATAAGGAGAATTGGGTTGATGCGGACTACTTATAGCGGTGTTATGGACTGGAAGGTAGATGTCATTGTGTAGAGATTCTAGAGGATGATACATATGCCTGAAATACGAGTCTTCTTAACTGTACCTCCATCTCTTTTCGCTTGATCCGGGTATTCATGATAGCAATATTTTCAAACTTGGATATTGGGTTCTGGAATGGTCAAAGAAAATCCATCGCTACGAGCTAGAGCGTATGCACTAAAGTGTTGGTGATATCGACGTGGGTGAAGCGTTTAAGAGCTGTTCGATAAGAATGGTTGAAGTGCGCTATATATGCAAATGATTGGTAAAATGAGTAGAAGAGGGGAAGTAGAAGGGTGGGAACAGTCGAGATGACCTCAGTTCAAGCGCCAATGCTGGAGCAGTTGGCAGTGTTGCTATTGTAACCTAACACCCTTGAGACAGTCAATTGGTTGTAATAGTACCGGCGTGTAGAAGTCACGAGTTTCTTTCCTACACATCGTGCCAAGGTGCCTCCAATCATGGGTTCACACAGCGAAAGTGAATGTTGTGCAGCTTTGCTCTCGCTTCAAAATAGGTTGTTTTTCGCCGAAGGCCTCGCAGTATCTGATCCCTTTCACCTTTTTGGTTCGAGGTTGCGCTTCAAGTAGGTGGTGCAAGCTCGTTGTAGTTGGACAATTGGCCTACCCGATGCTCGCGACGTGCAAGTCATGTCATAATGGCTAGGAATTACGAACTGCATTCCCAGATATCGAGTTCGTGGAGCTGTCGCTAAGTCGAACGATAGGCGTCTATAGTTCTTGTTGCGTAACCTACACATATTTATTAGGTGTAAAGGTAGGTCGGAGGTTGGCAGGATTCGAAGTGCCCTGCGCTCGGCTATGTGGTTTAATGATGACGTTCTGACAACATCACCAGGACGTCAACCTTGAGCGTCAACAAATGTGCATCAATACGTCAATGGAGATTTACATGTCTAACTTCGAACAATTCTCACCTTCCTGGCAATACTCATTCATCAAATCAGTCATGTCTTCACAAATTCTACGAAGTTTTTCGCGCTCAGCACGCATTGCGAGCCACGCATTCCAACAGCGAAGTCAAGGTATTCTAGTCCAGCAAGTCATTGAGACATCAATTGCTCACCTGTAAATGCAAGTTTCCACACCGATTCTCTCCCGCACATACGCAAGCAGCGCCGCGCCCGGCCAATCCTCCAACGTCTCGAACCCACAGGCAAGCAATGCTGAGAGCCAGAGAATCAACAAGAACGCCTCAATTGGCCAAACGGACAAGAACGACGCCGACCAAGCCTCGGTGCAAAACCCTGTCAGCCATCCAGAGCAAGACCGAGCAGGAGCAACGGAGGAGACGACCGAGAGTCAGGACCACATGAAGCATGACCCAAATGAGTCTGATGCGAAGAAAAGAGAGAAGACATTGGGATATGGCCAGAATAAGCCTTTGGACCCAGCGGACAAGTAGATGAGGCTTGAAGCGAAGCGAAAGAATAATTTATATAATCATCTGAGGAATGAAACACGTTTTTGAAGCAAAGAAGCATACAGACAAATGAGAACACGAGCTCTGCAAGTACTGCGCATTGCTTTGCTGTTTAGAGAAGAAAATTGGGTCTGGGCCTCTGAGGTAACTCAGTGCTGCGAAAAGCCCCGAAAGGTCTTCCTCCGGTATGATAAGGCTGATTGCAGAGTTTTCTGATTGGAGGAGCCGTATCGGACATTTGCGTGACTGGGCGTCATTGGTCCTACTGATGCTTGTTTTGAAAACCATTTTGCCAATATCGAGTCTTCATGATGGTTTCTGCGATAAAAACATTCAACATTCTGCTTAGCGTGACATTTACCACCAATGCCTTGCCCTGAGATGACAGCAACTCGTCGGAGCTGGTAGATAGACCTTCTGCCCTCAGTCGTACGGGCTGCCATCAAGGCTTCAGCCTAGCCTATATACCCAAACGGTAAATGTTGCCGTGCAACTTTTGCGAGGCATCTTGAGCCGCTATCCGCGAGGCGCAAACTGATGAACGGCGACTTGGAGAGGGACACCCACGAGCCCTTGAGGTTTTATGTCTGCGTTCTTTCAATATTGGAAGCTCTTCGATGCCTTTGGTCCGATACGTATCGTGCGAAGTAGACGCAGGTTCTTGTCGAGTCTGGGAGTGTACTCAAGCAGCAGTGCAGGGTGGCAGCCTGGCCATCGGAAAAAAATACCAGCCTTAGACATTTATCAAATGAGTTGCAGTAAGTACCACTTCTGGATACCAGCAAGCTATCCAGGCCATCCCAAACCGGCCCTTTCGAAAGCCCCTCGTCTCCTTTGCAAGATGGTTATTCGCGGGTATGTCCGCAATCGCTCTAGTTCAGAGTGAGGTCGCCAACTTTAGCACTCCAAGTCGTTCTCTTCTTCACTGCCACATCGTACTGCGCCGCTCCAAGACGCCTCAGCGCGTATCGGTACTCTCAGAAGCGGAAGTCGTTCGGACAAAATGAGGAGGGCGAGGCTTCTGTTTCGAAACCCAGTGTCAGACACGAGAACAGAGTGGGCACTAATGTTTGGCACCTCTGTTCCACCAATGGCACGCGTCACACGAGGCTTAGCGCCTTGGCTACACCTCTTATCGTTCATGCTTTGCTCCCTAAGATCCACAATTGCTCTAAACGTTCCGGTAGACACCCTTGCTTGGATGAAAAAAGCACCATAGGTTTTGAAGCTTGTGTGCGAGTTTGATAAGTCTAGGGAAAGATGGCCTGAGCTGTGGCACAGCATTTTTGTTCCAGCCTCAGACATAAGTAATATATGCGCGCCACCTGTGTAACCTTCATCGCGTTTCATTCTCTCATCCAAACTTCACCTACTACCTCTTTTTATACCGCTTTGTCATTCGTTTGATACGTTCGTTACCGGGACTCAGGATGTCTCTTTACACTCTTTTCACCGCGGGTCTGCTCGCTCGATACGCAAGCGCGTACACCCAAGTTAACGTTCCCTCTCCTTTCATGCAGAAAAACATCGACCCCATCGTCTTCCCAGGAGAGTTCGGAAAGTCACATCTCCACTCCTTCTACGGTTCCGACGCTGTTGTCGCTAGTGTCAGCCACCGTGTGGGCCTCAGGGTATATAACCCAGGTTCCATCCCAGCTCACTCACTCCAGGCTAGTACGTACGAGGCTTAGCGCCCACAACGCTAGCCGGCAGAGATATCTCTCTCACATTCCGTAGTCCCAATACAACACGATTCACCACATGTTCTATCCGAGTGTCACTAACAGCTAGCACTAAGACTAGTGCCGAACTCCAGAAGGGTTGCACGAACGCCGAGAACCCGAATGATCTTTCTGTCTATTGGGTTCCTACCGTCTTGTACACTGCCGATAGTGGCAAGACATACAACCCTGTCCCTGTTATGCGCTTCAGCGCCTACTACAACTTGGGCGAGACCCCTGCCGAGGTCGCCATCCCACAAGGCGTCCAGATGGTTGCTGGTAAAGCAGAGGCCCAGGACAAGGCCAGCATGGACCCGAACACAAAGGCAGAATGGTTCTGCGAGGGCGAATATGATGCCGGTCTCGATGCCAACGGTTTCCCCAGCCAAACCTGCTCGACCCATCTCCAGCAACTTCTCTATTTCCCCAACTGCGTCAATAAGGAATCGCTCGAGACTGGCTACAAGAGCCGAGACCACGGAACCGCCAACTGGTGCCCTGAAGGCATGAAGTCTATGCTTCAGCTCCGCTTCTCCATCTGCCACGATCTCCGAAATGTCTTGCCTAACGGCTAGTCTGGCACCGCGCCGGTCAAGCTGGCTTCTGGAAACGCGTACAGCTCCCACGGCGACTTCATCAACGGATGGACTCCAGAAGCTGCACAGAACATGGTTGCCACTACCAGCGAAAAGTATCACTTTGCTCCTGTTAACGGTCCCCTCGGTGACTACAAGGCTGGTAGCTCCTGCGAGGCGCATGATGCTGATCCTAGCCACGGTACTAGCGACTTTGTTGAGAGCGTTGCTGCTATGGCTAAGCGTAGCGTTAGCGCTTGGGGCTGGGAAACCAGTTCTAGGCTCGCTCGTCTGGTCAACAACGCTTAGGCTGAGGAGAACGAAAGGGAAAGCTATGATGATCTTCTTGTTGTACATATTGCGATAGAAACTATAGCTTGATTTTGGAAGGGGTGTGAACATATATTGCAGAAAGAGCTGCGGCTTGCAAATTATACATACTTTATTCTATACTTGGAGCCCGTGATTGAACTGAAGCTTAGAGATGTTAACGTGATCTTGTCATCCATAGACACAATACACTGGCTATCTCTGAGACGACCAGACCAGTCATGTTACTACAAGATACCGCCGATAGCATATGGAGCAAGTGTAGCACTTCGTAGTGCCAGAGGAGGCATTTTACCTCCTGTTCTCTATCTTCATGCTCCGTATTTACCCTATGCAATAACTCTTAAAGTTTCAGGCCAACCAGTCTGGGATCCGCATAGGCAATTTCGTGGTTAGTGGTTTCTCTATTGGCATTCAAGGCTGTAGGTATCCGGATATCCGCCGTTCCTGTGATCCATATGATAATTCTATTGGTTGGCAGGTCACTGGTTCAGGGGCCTTCCATGAATTCTTCCCCGCTATGCTCACATGACCACCGTGTTGTGGGAAACAAGGGCAAGCAAAGGTAGAACGTTTCCATAACGATGAAAAGAGCTGACACCCACTAGAAGTCATTGTAGAACGAGAGTACAAGGGTTCGGTCTTCATGGATATATTCATGTCTTTCTACGAGTGTGCATCATCTTGTGATCTTCTCTAGTGCAGGAACTCGTTGAAAAAGTTCACAGCACTCCTCTTAGCCCTCTCCAATCCATCCTTCTGCTTAGGGTCGCTTGGGTCGCCTCGGACGGCAAAGCCGTGTGTCAGACCTGGGAAATAGATGTACTCCCATTGCACGCCCGTCTTAGGCAGGGTCTCCAACGTAGCCTGTTTCAATTCCTCAGTGTACATCATGTCGTTCTCCGGGCTCAAGATCTGTACGGGCACCTTGACATTCTCAATCTCGGACTTTTCGAGCAGGGATGGGTGTGCAGTGGAGATTCCGTCAACGAGCGAGGGATCAGCAGCGAGCTTGAAGCAGGCCCAGCCACCGTAGCAGAAGCCGATGGCTGCAACCTTCTGGTATTGCGACTTGAGGGTTTGAGCGTGCTCTTTGATCTCGGGCCAGCGGGTTTCCTTGCTGTGGCGGCCGAGGAACTCCATAACGTCGAAGTGCTTCTTCTTCTCGGGGTCAGACATCGCACCGGGGTCTACCACTTCGCCTGCGAACCTGCGCAACGACTGTTAGATGAGGTATATACACAAAACGGATTGTAGCTTACAGGTCAGGTACGTAAACGGTCGCATTGGCTTCTTTTGCATAGTGATCCGCGATCAAACGGACATTGGGAAGAGTCCAGCCGAAGATATCAGTTAGGATGAGAATGGCGGCGTCCTTGGAGTCGCCAGAAATGTACGCATCGACATTGTTGAGCTTAGTCTCCTTGCCAGTGGCCTGGCCGTTCCACTTGAAGCCGCTCTTGCAGTTATCGCAGGACATCATGAAGATTGACTTGGGAGGTTGAAATTGCAGATGTGCTTTATGGCGCAATTGAGTGTATCCGGAGAAATTTGGTGGGGCAGACAGCTCTTAAGTCTTGCAGACCTCAGGTGGGGTAACCGCCCTGTCGTTTTCATCAACCACAGAAGGAAGATAGCCCTCCATATGGCCGCTTGTCCGCCATAAGAGCCAATCATAGGGTTGAGCGGTCCATGGCATCGTCTTGCCTTCCGATGTCGTGGTGGGAACAATGACGACGATAACCATCGCCGGAGTTAACCAAGGCCGAATTTAGCCCCGAACCTGGCTCGCCGATTTTTGCCGTGCCCCAGCCCAGATAGTTTCGGTGTCGAACCGTCGAACAGTGATCACTGATATCTTTTCTTTTCCTGTTGTACCTCTGCCTTGTCCAGATAGATACCGGTGGAAGTTGATTTGTGCAGGGAAATCACGAGTAGATGGGGTAAATTTTGTAACACTCGCACTATTTCGCAGTTGTCCAGTCATAATCATCACGAAAAGCAGAGACGACAACCGCGGGCCGTCATGCTTCTAGAGTTCAGCATATGAATGGACGAAACTCTGGTGCTATGAATCTCAGTCTTAACGTATTCCGAAACAGGACATCAGCAGGCATTTGAGAAAGCGCAGTGAACCCAAGTAATTCACCTTCGCTAGCTCGGCTGACTCCAATTTTTTGGCCGTTTTGCGTGTCTTGCCATGCTCCTCTGTAAACCCCCGCATCTATAGTGCTAGCTGAATAAAGTGACCGCTAGATCAGAACTCGATCGGCAGACCTCTCGTAGATGACCATGTAAGTGTCACCCAGTGGAAGACGTAAGTACGAAATATCTCGCGCCCACTGTGATCTGAGTTATGCCCAAAAATCCTTCGGAAACCATGACACTACCCATTTCATCAGCATAATATGGATGTAGGCTATGAATTACTTTGCGTCGTGGCTGAGTGTTCATTCAGCACCGTGAAACCTCCCCCCTTCTAGTAACGGCCATATACGATTCTTGCCAGACGCGTCTCGGGTTGTAAATTCGGCGGTCGAACCACTTCTCGGGTACTTGACTACCTGGGCGCGCTAAGACTCTTTCGGGCATTCATGCAATTGGATGGCGTTGATCTTGCGGTGCCAACCCGTCTTTGGCTGCTGCATTCATAATTGGTGCTGGAACGTAGCCTAGGATGTTCGTTTTCCAGGAGTACCCTAGTTCGATATCTCTCTCTTGTACAGTCCAGAATGGCTCGTGAGTATCATTGATGAACAGGTTGTATCCATGCGTGAGTTCGTGACATATGGCGCTGGTGAACATGAATAGACCTCTATACCGCTCATTTGCGCTCGCAGGGTTTGATCGAAAGAACTTGGCAAAGATCCATGGAGAGGATGTACAGAGTTTATTCTTTCCTTTGTCAGACCCTATCCTTGAAAAGGTCGCGCTACTAAACGTGTGGAAGTATGGTAGTCTTGCCTTGCGATAGTAGGTGATGCCCCATTCGTGCCCACCGTAACTAGAGAGTGCGAACATGACGAGATTCGTCCTACGAAACTCACTCAGATTCACTTTGACAACCTCAAGCGCCTCCGTTTTCGTATAATGACGATTTCTGACAAGATATGTTTGTCCAATTCCGTTCAGAAAGCGAGAGATGGGCCGCGACGCGCTGCCCATATTCCTCGCCTGGAACGCCTACAACCATGGCTTCAACAATGTACGATAGACTCAGTAGCTCTCTCCCAATGTCTAGAGCTGACGTTTTGTACCCCTGGGTTTGATAACGTCCAGAAATGCTCGACCTAGGACGAAATAGTATCCCCCCTCCCTTCGGGCGATGTCACCAGTGATGAAGGATCCATCTCCATCGCGCACATTTGCGATTCCATCTAGATCATATAGATACTCCATAAACATATGCTGGATCCAATCAGCCTATTGATTAATCAGGGCTGCACTGACGTACCAGGATCTTGACAAGCATCTCTCCTTCATCACCTCCGGATAACTTCACATCCACACCGCTAATCAATGGACCTACAAAACCCTCGGAAGTCTTCGCATCACTAAGAAACATTCTAAACATTGCACCGAATTCGGTCGCTCCGTATCTTTGCATAATTCTTTGACGCAAAAGGCTTGCCCAGAAGTCATCCAGCGGCCGAGGCAATGCTGACGTCCCACAAAACCAAACTCGAAATTGTCGCGCGCCTGCGATAATATTAGCTAGATCATCATTAGCCAGCAGACGCAGGTTGCGTTGATAGTATCGTCTCATTCAATGCAACTCCTGGAGATGATGAACGGAGAGAAGTTTATACCGACACCAGTTGCATAATGTACTGGAAAATCCAATCGCCACAGCTCGAAAGCGAGCATTGCTTGTACAAGCAATACGCTTTTCGAGGTTACGCCATTTTTCACCATTCACAGAGCTTCCAAGTACAAGCACTAATCTTGAATTCTGATGAAGTAGATGGCTTCTTCTACTGGCAGCGCTGGCGTGATTGGCACCGTAGTTCGAGGTGGGTCTTTTGCAGCCCTAAACGAGCGTCGGCAATGGCTATGCGTGCGGGTAACCGACTGGCACAACAAAAGAGTCGGCTGAACAGAGGCTATGCGCATGTCAGCACATGGTCGCAACCATGTCAAAAAAGAAAAGGGGGCATGGATATTCCTACAGTGTTCGGGACCACAATGTACCCAGCGTGTTTGGGCACCACACAGCACCAGTTCATAGTTACCTTGCCTTCGTTAGCATTCCAATCTTTCCCTCTGCGCACACCGACGTGCATTCTTCCAAATGGCCACAAAGGTATGCGGAACTGCACCAAAGGCTTCCCTAGGTACACAGAGATGGCAAGTCGCGCGTGGGGTGTCGTGCCATTCTTGTAGGTGCAGGGTGTCTTCCCGGTCGAGCGTGCCACAAGATCGCGGGGAAGAGTCCCCGAGACCACACCCCCGCAGCCAGTCGCCTCGGGCGCTAACAGCACGGCAAGGCTGGCTCGCAGTGCATGTATAACGTCTTTCGATCGACTTGGGGTTTGGATCATACAGCAAGGGCCACGGTCTTGTCATGCCCTACCGAGATCTCGCGACACGGGCGACCTTACACTCGCCGACATATGCTTCTCTGACATTTGCACCTCCCGCACCATCCTGAATCACCCAAGACACGGATATTGTCACCAAGGAGACGACCTTCCTCTTGATGCTCTTCTCTCAACAACATGATATGGTACGAATTCGGAATGAAGACGGGCTTACCTAGGTATCGATGACTACATATCTCCCAACGATCGCCCTCGATCCAGGCATAATGCACCTTCCGGTCAACAGATATCTGCCGTACAGGCTCCGCGCTTTGGTCCCCTGGAAATCTACACGACCGTTGAACCGACAGGGCTTTCCTGCCTGGTTCAGCATCTTGCCGGGGTGGTTTCGTGTATTTGCTTATCGGTGTAGCTTCATCGAGCCCTAATCCTCCGGTATCACTCCTACAGAAAGGATCACCAAGTGCATATAGTTGCCTTGGAGGTGTCGCGCATATATTCGGCACTTCTGTTGAATGGAGTCCGTCCGATTGCTACAATGCATCGAGTGGCTCCTTTTCGCATCGTGCATGAGGCGTTTCGCTTACTGCTTGCTGTCGTCGCACACAGCATGGGTCACTTATTCTCCTGTTGTATAGCTGCTGCTCTTACCTTCGTCATATTACCTGCGCAAGGGTTTCGTTTGACCGTTTAACACCGATGCCAGTATTATTTGCTGGCATCACACGCTGGTCTCGGCCCACTTAGCGACGGGCCGCCCGCAACGTGTCTCCGTAGAGGCGTTATGGATCAGATGACGCATCGCTATTCATCTGATGAAGGCTTTGGGGTGATACATCACACCGCCATGCAAGAAATGCTATTTGGAGAGCCCATATGGGGTCTATGACACAGTGCTGGGCGGCAGGACGTCGCGATTTGCTGCAAATGGCGCGCACGCACGAAGATTTAAAAACCTAGCAACAGGGCTCCAGATTTCCGTTACCTGGGGCACTCACCGATCACCAGAGAGCGACCTATTACGATGCGTTAAGGCTGTCATCCACGGTATCGGTGATCTAACATGGCCTCGTGGCAGCCTGTGTACCATGTCCGCGTTGTCCATAGACACTTCAGAGCGCGCAAGCCCGCCATTTTCCAATGCGCCACGCTGTGCCGAAAATATGTCGCATGAGAGTCAGACGAGGCAAAAATGTGCATACTCTCCAAGGCCGGGTCCTTGTTGACTGGGATGCTGTCGTCAGCGAGGAACGACAAAGATGTTTTTTCCAAGCCGCATACATACCGTTGCCTGAACACAGCCTTGAAGGATGCAGTCCCAAGGAGTGAAAAGCAAATGCTCGAACGTCCTTTTTGCGGTCACTGTGCATTCCACCGCCCTTGGCAGAGACCCTCGTTTGAACGCTCGCACATCGGTAGCATCTCATCCGCTTCCGCGGGCTTTGATGCATTGGACGTGGTCGGTCAAGGCGGACGGGGAAGGCGGAACGCGACACGTTTGGCACGGTGGTCAAGGGTGTGGTAGCGAGGCGTCCATGGGCAGGCCGACGGGGAAGCGGGCGGTTGGCATGGCGTATCCGCACAGATGTTTCCGCATGCGGCCATAGCCCACTCGGCCCGTGGGAGAGTGGACCAAGGCCGCCTCCCGTCACACCAGGCGCCGCTCAATGGGACCTTGCGGTGAAGGCGCAAATAGACATCTCGTGCTTCATATGTCGTGTGTTTGCTCACCCACCTCACGGTATGTGTAACTCTTCAACACTCTAGTACCTATATATGCTCACTTTACGAGACACCTCAGCCATGTCCCTAGATCTTCCCCTAGTGTTAAGCAAGAGCCGGCTTCTCGACACTGTCGCTAGCTCTGCCCCCCGTCTTTTCATAATGCTCACCAGGCCGGAGGTCCCGGCCGCCCGGACAAAGTCGTTTCATCTATCTTGCCTAGACCAAAACGTAGTGCGCGTATACATACAGACACTATGCATTTTCCCTGTATGTTGGCGTTGATGCAGCGAGCGTATCCTAGGTGCTGACCGTGGCGCCAGTTCGCTGATCAGAACAACGCCGAAGCTGCCATACACGCCCTCAGCAGTGGTCTCCACCTCACTCTCAAGAAATTTCCGTTCCTGGCCGGAATGCTCACCTTGGCAGACCGTGAATCTGGGAAGCTTGCGCTGGAGTATCCGACTGAAGTGTTGGACGATGAGCTGCACTGCATATTCCGATCCAAGCAGGTTACCTATCACGAGGAGGACTTTCCCTATACGTACGAGCAACTCAAGCGCGATGGCATGCCTCCCAGTGCTTTCAAAGGCGCCATGTTTGTCCCTGAAGATCTTGCCAACTATCCCGGCGTCCCGAAAGATGGTGAAGGAAAGGTCGACTTCAACATAAGCGATGCACCCGCCATGCGATCTCAAGCCTTCTTCATACCCGGTGGCCTGGTTCTTTCCAATTACATGCACCATAGCGTATTCGACTTCTCTGGAATCTCTCACTTCTGGCAAGCTTTTTCTACCAACGTAACGAGCATTTCACGGCAGCACTTGATCGGCGAGCAGAGGATTATTGGTACTTCAGCTCCATCGTACCACTCAACGCTGACTAACCGTACCAGATGCCAACGACGTCGCCGATAGGCAGTCGCAAATGCGACAAGCTGTGGATGATCAGATCACATCCCTAAGAAAAGGCGACACCGCAGATTGCTACTGCGATGGTTCGCCTGCCTATCAAAAGACTTTACCCAAAGATACGAAATGCACCCAGCGTATCTTCGTAATCCCAGTCTCCCGCATACGCGAATACCGAGAAACGTTGCGACCCCATTTCCCCGCCGATAAGCCTCCTACTATGTGCAATGTGCTCGCTGCTTTGGTCTGGACGCACGTCACACGGGCTAGGGGAGACCGACTCCTTAAATGCGGTCTGAAAGAGACGAATGTCGGTATCGCGACTGACCTACGAAGACGGCAGAATCCTCCTGTTTCAACAGACTACATGGGCAACATGGCCTTGTTCTCAAAGGGTACCATGAACATCTCCGACCTCTTAGTGGAAGACTGGTGAGTTTACTCCTTGTCGCTGTTTTATTCGATGTTGCACTTTGTGCCCCTGTCGACATTGTGATACCGATCTTGAGCAAGACATTAAGTTTTGCGAGGGCTTGCTGACAAATCTCCGCAGTGTAACCACGCCTACCATCATTCACGTCATCGAGAAGATCAAAAGTGTCATCCTCGGTGTCGACGACGATTGGGTGTCTCGCCACCTGAGCTTCTTCAAGTCAATCGAGCAAATAACCGATACCGAGGTCGCGCTCGCGTTGACATTCGGATCGGACATGTACATATCCTCTTGGCTCAACTTCGGCGCAGACCTTAGCTGGGGTATACCGGGTACCGATCAGGGTAAGCAATCCCTTGCCGGTCGCCCGGAGTTCATCAGGCGAACACACGCGCCGGGAGATGGCGGGATGATCTTTCTCCCGCGACGGAGACAGCCTGCGAACCAAACAGAAGCGCCCTTTGAGATTTTGGTACGACTTGCCGAGGAGGACATGACGCGTGTGTTGGACGAAGACGGTGGCTTGAGCAGTTGGGCGGACGCTGTGATTGAATGAGCTACTATTCCTCTCATCTACTGGCATGTGGATGCTTAGGCATCGTCGAGGGTAGATGGGTGCGCCGATGCACCAAGCTGTTGCGGAACCTGCCCAGTATTCCCATCTGAGAAGTATCGCTTTGTCTTATATTGGGTTTCAGCGTGGGTGTTTTCTTGGTTGAGCCTTTTGGGTCTGGACATCTGATATCCTGTACGATTAGCTTGCTTTTGGTTTGGGATCTGGAGTTCAAGGGCGTAGTGCCTTCGTTTAGGTGCTCTTTACGGCCGACTAAAAGTTCCTAGTTGCTTTCTTGTCCATTTGCTCACAGCGTCACATGCGGCGCATCTCCCTCCGAAGTACCCTATCCTTCTTATCGCTGCCCCTATTTCGTCCAAACATGACGTCACTTGGCCTCGTATTCTAAATTGTGAAGTTGCTGCGATCACCCGCTAGTCAGATTGTTCTAGTCAGCACGCAGCCGTATACGCCGAAACAGCCCCGCCTTCCGGCTCCACATGCTTGACAAGCGAGGCCCCGCAACATTGCGCGCATTACCAACACCCCGCCAGCCTTAAATGCATCACCTCGACTGGGCGAACCGGGGCAGGAAAGTGCCGTGTCTCTGCATTGTTACCAGTTGCCACCAACCATGGTAGATGGGGATGCAGGCTCCTGCACTCTGCTCGTCGACGAGTGTTCTTGCTACGAAGGGGTATCGCCCATCTCGCTTCAGACGGCTGTCGATGGGGCTGATTGCACAAGTGACATAGGAAACGGGCGTCCAATCGCAGCATGACGGATTTCACCGATAATCCCAAGCCTGCATGCGACGGCACAGTGGCTCTCCAGGCGGCGGCTCGCGCATTGGCGTTGCCAGACTTGCACAGCACCTTCTTAGCCGCCATGGTTTTTCTCCAACGGCAGGAGAAGGTGCTCAGGGTCTTAAGCAAGGAGAGACTTTGCGAAGAAAGCTCAGCAGCTCAACCTGCCGCGCCCTGAATGCCATCACCTCGGCCTAGGCGAGGGCGAAGCGCATCCAGAGGCTGATCAAACGGGAAGGCTGGGATCATGACGACTACAGGATGGCGGAGTATCTCCACGACGAGATGAGCCCTTATTTCCTGCATATGAACATGTTTGGTAAGTGGCCTGATGACCAAAGTCGAGATGTCATGCATATCTTGTGCGACGGGGGCACCGAAGCCGACTTGCATCACATCACACAGTCACAACAGCACGCGAGCAAGCTTCCGAGGAACGACAAAGGTACTGGATGCCTAGAATTCTCAACAACGACATTATTGGATGTTATGCGCAGACCGAGCTGGGCCACGGAAGCAATGTTTGGGGGCTGGAGACTACGGCCAAATGGGAGCCGCCACGCATGCTGTATGTATCTGCCCCTTGCTGTACAGCATTCTAGAACTCTAAAGCCATCTTGGGACTATCGCTGACGCACACCATATATAGATCGTAGTGGCACAATCGCTTTACCGAGATCGTGCAGCTCGCCTGGGGAAACTAAATTTTCCGAACCACACGTTAGCGAACTCGATTACATCGCTTACGGTCCGCAAACATTCATTCTGCGGATCCGGGATGAGACGGGCAATTTTGGTCCCTTGGCCGAGCTGCACAGCGCGAGTTCCGGGCTGAAGAGCCTCTGTACCATGCTCGCTGCCGATGGTATTGAGTAATGTCGCCACGCAATGGGTGGCCGTGGCTCCGGTGGTGGACGTGGGCTTATTGGTCTGCATGCCTTTCCAAGCCAACAGTGGAGGGAGACAATTGGATGACAACACAAGCAGGTGGCTGCATACCTCATCAAGAAAATGGGCAATGCACTCAAAGACCCGGACGCACCGGCCAAAGACCCAACGGATGAACTATTCCAGTTTCATCTCAAGAACCGCGACCATCACCTACCCCAGAATGTTGTCTAAGAAGGGTCGGTAGATGATCAAAGCATAGTCGACGCTTTCCTGGCTTCCAGACAGCGCGCTAGATAAGTACGATGGTAAGGTATATGAAGACTTGTTTGACATGGCGCATCGGAAGAATCTGTTGAAAAAGGTGACGTTCTATCCAGGTTGGCGGAGCGACCAGATTGTTCTGCGCAGCGGGGATGGATGGAGACAGGTGCAGGCGAAGTTATAGCACGTGCAGCCGTGAACGCATGGCATGTATTACTCAAACGGCAATCTAGCGGAAACCTGTCAAGTGTCAATAGTGACGAAAAAGCGAAATTTGGGGTAGTGCGAAACTTGATGTTTATTGATCGTTGATCAGTCCGTCAGATGAAAGTGGAGCAAGAATTGATTGTGTGGGCGAGAAGAAAAGAATCCCAAAGGGGACGTCATGGTACAGATAGTCGGCCATGTATACCAAGCGTAGCACAGCGACTCCACAGTTCATAAGATGCGGCAAACTTAGAGTCAGCGCGTTCGGCCATGGTAATGTTTCCCAGTCGCCCGTTGCAAAAGGGCCGATTTCAGAGAATAGAGTCGGCAGATGCCCCATCATGGCATGTTGTCACGAATTCAAGACGCTCTCTCGCAAGGTGGCTGAGAAATCAATACATGTTTCTTCCCCGCCATGCGACCGTTGAAACAATGGCATACCGAGTGGTACTCGCTGATGTGGCGCTTGCCAGTCTTCGGCCGAACGCGCCATGTCAAGGTGTCGGAAGCGGGCCGAGGCAAATACCGAGCAGAGGCAGACGAGAAGAACAAAACGGTGGCTCGAAGGACCAGAAGAGTCTATACTAGCACAATCACGATCACGGTTTACCAGATCGTGCCCAGGTGCGGCCCGAAACACGAGTGATGTCAGCAGCCTCTCATGTTGTAGAAGTATGCGCGGAAAATAGAAAGCCGTTGGGCTGCCAAGGCTCGACAAGTCAGCATCAGGCGGAGGCCTATCGCTTGTGCCGCAGCATGCACGGCTGCGGCACATGGAGCACACCATGCAAGACCGTTTTCCCGAGGATCGGACCTCATCCCCATGCTTCCCTTGATCTCTACCAGACAACGTATATGTGCACTTTTCCGCCAGTCGTTGGGCGCCTACTGCCAAGCTCGTGAAAGCGTGGTCTGGGTTTCAGCCTGATCGCACAAGCGCGAGGGCGCGCTACACCCCTTCTAGTGCGCAACACTTCGAATGACTGCGCACGACGAGGCCCGGGAACAGAGGCACACGTACTGCACTTGGTGTTTCTCGATCCCGTTCAATTGAACACCGCATCCGCCTGCGCTAGACCCTGCTCCGTAAAGCCCCAGATCCTCCGCAGCAAGGACTGTCCTATCCGGAGTTTGCCGCATCGCTGCCTCGCCGCCTCATCGCCCGTCAATGTCCTATCGTGGAAGGCCCAGTAAGGGTTGCGAGGCTTGTCGAGCCCGTAAGGTCAAGGTGAGCATTCAGTCCTATGGAGCTCCCAGATTTTTTTTGGCGGGAAGGCTCTGCACGTCCATATGTGGCGACATCATGAACGTACGGGCGATGCTGATGTCAACATAGTGCGATGAGGCTAGGCCAGCTTGCACTAGGTGTAGCAAGGCGGGTCATGACTGCAAGTATCGCGACCAGGCCGATATTCTTTTCCGAAACCAGACAGCTTCTGCTGCACAAAGAGCTGAAGAGTCATGGCGGAAGAGATCCAAGTCACACCAGCGCGCATCCACAGCGGAGAGTAGCACTGCCTATATCAAGACTCCTCCAAGTGATGAATCCACCCCGCCTACACTGGACGATACCCGCTCCTCCAGTGGGAGCGTGCATTCGCCCAGCGGATCTACCGATGATCCTAGCCAGGATGCATCGAGCGTTATCGCCCCCATCATTGATCTGAGCAAGATGACCATTACGCCTGTTGCGAACCCTGATTTCCGCCGAAGAGCATTCGAGCGGTTCGTCTACGACTTTGTTCTGCCGGACTGGCCGACCAGGCCAAAGAACGAACCCTCCGATGCTTTGTGGACCTTCATTCCTGTCTTATACCAGGGCGCTTCGGATGATTCATTGATAGCTACGGCCGTTGATGCTGTCGCATATGTCAATTTCTCAAATAGATGCCATGATTCCCATGCAGCCGCACTAGGTGAAGAATGCGTGGCAAAAGCCATCCCTATGTTGACCAAGGTGATAGCGGACAAGAAACAGTCAGCCACCAACGAAGCACTGTGCTCAGTATATCTCATGGGTGTCTACGAGGTATGTCATATCCGGATTGCAGCCAGCAATTTGCTGATCCAGTTTTCAGAACCTTACGAGCGTACAACGGAAAGGCACCTTCATTGCTCATCATCATGGCGCGAACGCTTTGCTCCAGCTACGTACTGTTGAACAGTATTACAGTGACCCCATCTCAGCCAGGCTTTATGAAGTAGCATATGCGCAAATGGTATTGATACCCCTGTGCCCTATGGGCCCCATGCTGACTTGGTTGATAGTTACTTGGCAATCTGCAATCGGCAAAACGCCCGCCAATCCCGAAAAGAGACGTGGTAAAGGTAGAAGAGTATCTGCCCAGTCTTTACAGCAACACAAATGTATTCGTCATCCGGCTCATCTGGAGAGAGGCCATGCTACATGCCAGATGGCATGAGGTCAAGCAAAGCGCGCAACCACCCACTAGTCGATTAGCTTTGCAGGAGATCTTACAGGCTGCTCTCGAACTAGACGGCGACTACCAAGCATGGGAATCTGCAATCACACCGGCTTGGGACTACCAAATGACCCCGAATACACCCGAGGCTCGGTCAGCCTATGATGCCAAGTGGCAAAACCTCTTTTTAGGATGTCGAGGCGCTCCGAAGGAGATCCATGCTTACCCAAGCTTGAAGAGATGTTGGATTTGGGGCTTCTATCGAACAAGCCGTATATTCCTTTTGCGCGACCTCCTAGAGATGCTTAACTGGATGTTGCGGTTTCCAGAGCCGGCCCCACCTTTCGCCCCCGCATCTGGTCGCGGTCCTCCAGCCCCAGAAGGACAGTCTATTCCCACCGCGCTAAGCAATGGAAACCTTCGAATGCGCCATTCAGTGGCTACTAACCACCTGGTTGAAGTCATCGAAAAGAACTGCTCAGCCTTGATCGGCAGCTTTACCGTCCCAATCCATCTCAAATCATATGATGATGTTGTGGGTATGAGGGGCTATGTCTGTTTATGGCCTCTGGGTTGTATGGACGCAGCTCTCAGCTCAGGCCTGATTCCTGACAGTAATGTGTCAGGAAGCCCGCAAAGCTCCAGCCATCTTTCCCCGCAACATGCATCTCATTACCAGTCTTCCAATAGTCCCGAATCATTCGAATCAAATCAACAATCGGATATCCGCCAAGCGTACGCGACAGTCCCGCAGTTTGCAGAGCTCTCTTACATCATACCGAACCCGAAGAGCGACCAGGCCCCGAACGCGAGCTACAGCCCAATAAGCAGCACACCGGTTTTCGATCCCAAAGCAAAAAAGGATCACATTTTTGACTCCAATCCGGCGCATCCTTATGACCGCCCGTTGGACCTTCCTTCTCTCGATTTCGAAACCGCCGAACCAAAAAAGATGGACGTTGCAGCAAGGAAGGAGTGGATCAACCGCTTGCTATACTACGTCGCGTCGGAACTCGGACTAAAAAAGGGGTTCTATGTGCCATTGACCGAAGGCCTCCTATCCACAGTGAAGCCCCAAGTTGATTACATTCTCGGTCGTTGAAAACCAACCGCTGCCGCCACCGTGAGATGCTGCGAAACAATACTTGTTATGGATTACGGCGCATGAACAACGGAGCATAAGCAACAAGGGCATCCTACAGGCGTTTTTCTGCTAAAACCTTCTGTTTGTGAGCAAAACTTCTTCTCTTCCTTTTCAAACGACACAGCAATATATTAGTCGTACATGTACTTATTGGGTTTTGTGTAGCAACAGCTACAGGCTCGATACATCGCACATGCACTTCAGAAAAGATGAGGAAGGTTGGCCGATCCGATGCTTAATGAGAGGAAAGGCGAGCACCCTGTAGCTTTGCACATTCTCAACCCTCGGTACCGCGGTTGAGATGAAGGCGACATCCCGTGGAATTTCGTCTCTCCAATACGGCACTTTTCATTCGTTGAAGCTCGGCTACGAGTTTGTCCTCTGTTTTTCTCCCATGCTTTGCTACTACTTTTCTGGAAATACACTCTTCGGTCGGAAGTACGCCGTTGTCCATCCGCAACTGCTATACGAAAATCAGCCGAACACCAAGCGAAGCAGTAATGCAGGATACGTCCGAATTACTTACGGAGATGCGCGAGACCGCTAGTCCTTACCTTCACGTGTAAGTATCAACGCTTGAGCGCATACTCATCTGAGGCTCTACATGCTTCGTAAAACCCCTAATTCCTACGTAGCACGAGCGCCAATGAGAAGTCATCGCTAATTCTCCGCCTGCCCGCTGAAATACGGAACTGTGTCTATACTCACGCCTTAGAGAGCTCGATTATTGGCACGACTGTCCCAGTCAACATGCTTCTCGAGCCCCGCCACATCGTCTACACCGGCATGTCACTCACCTCCACATGTCGCCAGATACGATACGAAGTTCCGCCACTGGTCTTGTCACTCTAGACTTTCGCATTCTATCACTTGAACGATTTGCATGCATTTGTGGTTGGTATTGGCATAAAGAATAGAGATATGGTCAGGTCAATCGCTTTCAGTTTCCCTTTGGCGTGTAGCATCGCCAGAAGCCAAACTACTATTCTTGGTATCCGTGAACGTGTACAATCTATCAAGCTTCCCAAGCTGAACAAAAATTGTATGTCAGCGGACCGTGTTAGATAGAGAAATCCAGGCCTGTGTTGGGGCCAATCGGGTGGATCTTGGGATGCGAGAACCTCAAAATCACGTTTTGCATCACTTCTATGAGAGAAGTTTGATATAACGGCTTAGCGATTAGGGAGAAGGAAAGGCGAGAGCAGTGCTAGAGAAAAACAACGCAATCAAGGCTTTTCCCTCATTCACCTTTCTGTTGCGACTGCTGTTACCCGTTTGGGCAAGGCGCAAAGTGATAATCCCTCATTGTGTCTTTCTCTCACACTGCAGACTTTCCACTCTGCTCTCAAACCCATCAGACAATATTAAACAACATCAATCGCTCACTGGTATACGCATCATGGAGTCACTGCATCTGTCGCATATTAGCTCCCGTGAGACTGGCGAACTCGAGCTGATGTAAGAGCGGCTACAATCCGCCAAGAAGTACCGTACCAATATCTACTAGTACTCAGAAGAACCAGATCAAATCACCTCTTCTACGCCTTCCCGCGGAACTGCGAGATGGTATTTATGAATACGTTCTGGCCAATGAAACCATCCGTATTATACCTACGGGATTGGACGAGAAGGTCAAGAGCTATCACACCTACCGCACACCTGCCATCCTACAGATGTGTTGCCAAGTCCACTACGAAACCTCTCCTCTTGTCTTCAAATGCTGCATCTTCGAGCATAGCCCCCGGTCTCTACTCGCAAGTCACCCGGGGCACCCCGTGCCACGAGGCCTATCAATACTTGAGATTTCCTTGATACCATACTCTATTCGTAATTTTTTGCAAACGAGGGCAACTCGATGCGATGCAAGGAGTATGCAGCGTTGGAGCGGGTTTATCCGCGAAAGAACCAGCGTCAATTGAGAGGCCATTTTCAATGGTTTGAGAAGAGGTTTCGGCAAAGTTTTGGAAAGCCGGAACTGCAGATGACCTGGAAAGATTGGGGGTGGTGATATGAGCAAGGTACTTTTGGTGGTGGTATTGTTGAGATTGGTCTGAATACTCGAGGCTAGGGAAGTGGGTTCTATAGAAACAAAGGTTGTGCACGCGCCATGCCGCAAGGATGAGCTTGATCAAAATCTGTAAAGCACCAGGTATCGAACACGATTCTCTCTCACGTATCAGATATCCCCCAATGGTCGTCTTGATTCATGACCGCTTGCGAGCTTAATGACATCTTCATGATTGCAATCCCAAAGATGCATCCGCAAGCTCACCAAGCCCTCTCGCAACGGAGATACAAAGCCCCGCGCTAATCTAGGCCCCAACCCCACAAAACCACGCTTACATAACGCACTCGCCCGCAAAGCCCACCTGAGCCTCTCACCCAAAGCCTTTCCCAGTCTGAAAAGCCCCAGCCCAGGCCAGCCCATCCCACACCCGCATTTGCATTAGCGCTGCGAACCGCCGAGAGGACATCTCATCACCTCTACCCCGGGCTTTTTCTATATACCTATTACTCTTTGCACCTACCGTCCGCATTGTCGATACCATATCAAGCAAGTCACGTCTACACACGCACACACACACACACACACACACACACACACACACACACAAACACATATATATATATATATATATACACAGAAAGAGCAAGAAGAGAGAAAAGAAAAAGAAGCAAAGCAAAAATGGATATTCGTGTCCTACGCCCAGAAGACATCCCGCATGTGCAACTTGCAAATATTACCAATTTACCCGAGAACTATTTTTGCAAGTACTACCTTTATCATGCTATGAGCTGGCCGCAGTTGAGCTATGTAGCAGTTGATGTAAGTTTTATTGTTTCTTTCATCTTTTGGGTATGATGGCGGTTTTGGCTGTCCTTGTACGGAACAATGTTTGGTGCTGTGTGTTCTCGCTATAGAGGGGGCGCGGGCAAAGTCGATAGGTAGAAGAGATTGGGTTGCGAGGGCTCGGATGAGGAGTGTACCTATCAGCGAATCCCCACGTGACCCTTCACACCACCACCATTGCATCACAAACGGAGCGAAACCTGGTAACACAACCTCTTTCCCCCCCTCACCCAACTAACGCTCAAAAAGGTTTCCCGCCCACCCAAAACGCCCTACGATCCCCCCAAGATTGTCGGCTACGTGCTTGCCAAAATGGAAGAAGAGCCCACCGAC
>LR132249.1:0-41819 GCA_900634815.1 Paradendryphiella salina | reverse complement strand
TTGATTGTTGGCATCTCTGGTACTAGAGAATCTTGGACGAGAGATGGGTACCTTGCTGTGAGGAAAAGACGAGACACTGAACTGCTGGATAAACCTGTTAGAGATTATCTTTCTTTTTTATAGTACCACGAGGTATGTCCACATTTGGAGCTGCCGAGGTACAGATAGCGGGAGCAGTTCAAGGCTTTTCAATACACCAGACACAAATGTGTCATGTTTCTATTTGCTGTTCGAGTGCGCATTAAACATCATGCTGCTCTGTAGATAGCACACAGCATAGCGGCTAGTGTGATCGTGAGACATATTCTACAAGTTCTTCCATGTCGATTTCTGTCCATTGGGAACAATCTTGGTGCCGCGCTAGAGGCGGTAGGGCTGCAGGATGGCAGCCGCTGTGGCGGTGTACCTGGCGCACTTTGTGGCACGACTTGCCGAAGTCGACAAGGGGTTTTCGGTAATGTGTCGTGTGGCTGGAACAAGCGGAGAGGCGACAGACCCTGTATCATGGATCTAGACTGCAATGCTTTGTGAATTTCCTTGGGGTACCGTTGACTCATTCTCAGATTTGTACGACCTTCGTAAGATCGGTAACGAAGGCCAGATCTTGCACAACTTGGAGACAGACCCTGACTGCATCATCACTCAAAAACATGAATATTCGGAGCTCGTACCAACGACCTAGAAGCTGCCCCGCATCACCAAGGACTTATTCTATGGCTAAATTTGGGTCTCGCGATTGACTGCTGTCGCAAAGTGTCGGTCTCTCGTGGCCGTTTCAGCATGTCGCTCCACGTCTCCCTGTTTCGCATCAAGTCTGGTTTCAGGCTCGAAGTCAAGAAGTCGACCAAGAGCACGGCAGGACGACTTGCCGGGAGCGCGCTGACAAGTTTTTAAGAATCGCATAGACCACGCATTGAATCGGCGAGGCGTAGTAAGCTTATTCAGTCGACGAGACTGCGGTAGCGTAGAGGTTGCAGTCGCACGTAGGCGTCAGCGACCAGCAACAGCATCGGTGTCGCGAACAGTGCGAGGACATCAATGGGGTCGCTAACGCGTTTCGGTAGGTACCGATGCAGCATCGAGAATTATATGTACAAGACTAGCGCCATGCCCAAAAGACGCTAAACAGATGAGAAAAGGGCGCAGGCTCTTCCTTCAAGGTTGGATGTTGAACGACGCGAAGCGAGAAGCCCCGCGATTGTCAGATGCAAGCGCCCTTCGCCCACGCCTGGCATCGAAGCAAGCCCCTTATGAACGACTTGTTCCCTCAAAGCCACAAATAGACGCTTCAATCTTTTTTCAGTTTCAGATCCAGGGCTATCCTCTCGATAACCCAATATGCCTCTAGAAGTCCGGCCTATAACGTCACCAACTGACTTCGAGACCTTTGTCTCCATCCAAATCGCTGCGTTCGCAAAAGGTGGTGGCATAACTGCTTTGCTCACACCGTCGCCCATTACCGATGAGTATGTACAAAAGTCCATCGAAAAGCACATCAAATCCTGGAAAGAAGAATCCGACGTCGTGTACCTGAAGGTCGTTGACACGGACCTCCACGGCGGCAGGATGATTGCTGGGGCGAAATGGCGCATCAATGAGAAGGAGCGAAGTGAAGAAGCGGCGCAGAAGATGTACCCTGTGCCGGACGAAAATGACATGGAAAAGCAGGGTCTGGTAGACTTCATGGGATATCTAAGTAGGGTAAGGAGAGAATACATGGGGACCAAACCCTTCTACTGTGAGTCATGGACTATGGACTTGATAGATGATGCGCTAATGTTGGCATAGTTCTTCATGTCCTTGTTACCCATCCTGATCATCACCGCAAGGGCGCAGGAAAGATGCTTCTTGATTGGGGTCTTAGCAAAGCTGACAACGCGGGACTTCCTGCCTTCTTGGAGTCTTCACCTATGGGCAAGCCATTGTATCAGAGAGTAGGGTTCCAGCCTAAGGAGGTGGTGGTCTGGGATCTGACAAAATATGGACTTGAGGGCACGGACACGAATACGGCTATGATCAGGGAACCGTCACCAAAGGCCACCTGAGCGTACGTAGGAGCGACTCCACGTTCAAAGAGAACATAGTTTTAATAAGCAAAGTGTTATGATTCACAGCAGCCATGGTCACATTGCACGTCTTTCATCAATCTTAGTATCGACTGTGATACCACGAGCCCTCATCTCCTTTAGCCTCCTCACGAACACTGCATGTTCATGACCGTCATCTGGCACGGATATAGTTCCCAGTCCTTTGAATGTTATCTCCTTGAGCTCGGTCATCGTGTCCAGCGCGGAGAAGAACTTGTCCACTCTCTCCTGGCTCTCCGGGCTTCCCAAAAGAGCCAGCGTAGGCTGCACTAGTACAAAAGACTCGACCTCAGATGTCGCGTGGCCAGCGCAAGAAAAGAATGTAATCGCCGTTTGTAAACCAAGAATCTTGAGCGGAAACGTCGCGCACAAATAAGACAGGGCTTCTGCGCGTATCTGGCGACAAGCGCGGAAGAGAGGCGGATGAAGCAGCGATGCACCGAGATGCTCAGGCCTGGTGCAGTTTGCGACGGTAATGGAAGACAAGTTGGGGTAGATGACGTAGGCGTAGATTTGGTTGCGTGTCTCGCCTGGAAGGTCTAGGAATGTGCCGCGGACTCCATCTGGCTACAGTACGATTAGGGCTTTGTGCGAACTGGGGAACAATGTGCATTACATATCCAGCTGGTGCCACTTCATCTGCGCATCTATTATGAAACCATTTCCTTATCTTCATCATGGTGGTGACGATGTAATGAGGCTGATGCCGGTCTCAGTGTAGAAGAGGGGCTGTCGACGCCTTGCCCAATTGGGATAGTTCGCCTTGATTATAACCGTGAGTATCTCGCATTTGTAGATGTGCTATCGCGGGCCATCAGCGCCTCTGACAACAAACTGTCGTCCGGATCTTTTGTTGTCAAACTCGTCTATCTCGGCTCATTTTCTGAACATCGCATGATATTGCCCCCCACTAGAGCCCCTCTGTGGCCTCCGATCCAACCGCTCTTTCTCCTCGATCGCCTCATAGTATGGCAACGTTCGACCCTGCCTTGTACGCAATTTACTGGACTGATGGGTAATCTGCTGAGTATTAGAAAAGGCTTGGGGGTCCACACTCAAATAATCCATCGGCGTCAAACTGCGCCGCTGAACAGGTTTTTGTGGAACGTGTACAAGATCGATACGTCTGTGGGATAAGGGAGTGCAGCTTCAGTGCCAAATCTATTACCTATGATATGACTTGAACTCCCAGTAGATGATTTTGGTGTGCGAGATCGCAATGTTAGTGCGGATTTAGATGGATGAAGACGATGTTCTGGCAGCGTGTCCATCGTCCTGTAGTACGGTTGGGTACGATACGATTGTACGACGTAGGTGAGCTAGGTATTGCGCGTAAGGCCAAAAAAAGTCTATACAAGCGATTGTCTGGTGTTGTAGCTGTTGTTGCCGTCGCTTATTGCCAAAATAAAGGCAAAGATCGCAACCGCCTCAGCGCGGCTACAATAGAGGCTCTACAGCTCCAGAAGAATTGGCTGCGCAACGACGTCGTCGACAGCAACATTTTGAGGCTAGAGCTTCATGTCAACAGACATATCAACAAGCCGGCCCGGCCGTGAATTTGAGCTTGATTCTAACTTCATAAGGTAACTGCTAGGCTTATATATGCCGCCGCTAAACCTAAATAGGTAATTCTCAGGCTGAAATCAACCCTCTGGCCGGCTTGATGACAAGTCTGCACGTCAAGAGCTTGGATCTGGGCGGCGGTGGCAGTATGGACAACAGCAGCAGCCTCGCTGCTGGCAACAGCGGCAACAGTGAGAATTACGGCGACGACGTGGGTTGAAATCGCTGTCTCCGGGGCCCGGAGGCGCGTCCGTAGAGTTGATTCTGGTATGTCGTACGCCCTTGCGAGGGCTCGGATTGATTGACGTGGATTGTTCTGATAGGAGACTATTGCGAAGCTTAGTCTACCTTCACGAGAGGTCTGTTGAGGCTGTTGTTGTGGTGCCATTGTCGTTATGGTGTGGAGGGTCGCGTCAAGTTTGGTGGGGTGCGCAGCTTACTGTCCTGCGCGNGGCGAGAAGAGCGTCTGCCATTCGTCGTACGCCGATAACCTGGGGTGGAAATCCTCGTCGATCAAGGTCTAGAATCCATTCTACAAGAGACTGCTCCTCGGTAGCTGATAGCTTGCGATTGACAGATACTATCTCTGATCGTGGCTTGATACCCCGGAGGCGCGTCCGTAGAGTTGATTCTGGTATGTCGTACGCCCTTGCGAGGGCTCGGATTGATTGACGTGGATTGTTCTGATAGGAGACTATTGCGAAGCTTAGTCTACCCTCACGAGAGGTCTGTTGAGGCTGTTGTTGTGGTGCCATTGTCGTTATGGTGTGGAGGGTCGCGTCAAGTTTGGTGGGGTGCGCAGCTTACTGTCCTGCGCAGCTTACTGTCCTAACACGTTAAGCTGCGCAGGACAGTAAGCTGCGCACCCCACCAAACTTGACGCGACCCTCCACACCATAACGACAATGGCACCACAACAACAGCCTCAACAGACCTCTCGTGANGGCTCGGATTGATTGACGTGGATTGTTCTGATAGGAGACTATTGCGAAGCTTAGTCTACCTTCACGAGAGGTCTGTTGAGGCTGTTGTTGTGGTGCCATTGTCGTTATGGTGTGGAGGGTCGCGTCAAGTTTGGTGGGGTGCGCAGCTTACTGTCCTGCGTAGCTTATTGTCCTGCGCAGCTTACTGTCCCAACACGTTATTGCAGGCGTGCTATGTAAGTCGGAAAAGCGGCGGTTGGTTCCCGACTATTCGCGAGCTAATACTAGGCGGAAATATCAACGTTGAGTGGAGGTGTTTTGGGTGCCAAAAGTCTAACCAATGAGGCTCTTGAGGTAGAGCGTCGAAAATCTTCTTGACGCACAAAGACGAGAAACGTTCACATTATGTGCGTGTGACGCGCCTTGCTTCACCTGGTATGTTATCTTGTGTGCGTGCTGATCCTGACGTGGCGGCAGCTCTCGATCACAATGTAGGTGCTGTTCCCCAGCAACATTTTTTCATATTGAGCGGCAGTATATCTTCACCTTGTATGTAATGCTGTTAATCACCGACGGTCGCCTACTGAGCGTGCCAGCTCTGCCATAATAGTCACCAAGTACGAGATTGTTTTTCATGAATAACTCACAATGCGCCTGTTCGTTCCTGGAAGCAAGTTTTATAGCGTGTTTTCTGCTTCCAGGGTTACTACGCAGCATCGTATCGAACAAGTTGCTTTGTCAAAAGCAGATGATACCTTGAGCCCCATGCATCGCATCCTCCTTCTGACAAGTCTGGTGGCCCATGTCGGTTTCAGTTGCGGAGCTGACAGGCACTAATTCACCAAGGCTGTGCTCACCATCATACGACCAGGTCACGTGTACTGGGACACATGACTCGCTCTCCCTCTGCGATTCTTCGACCAAATGTCCTTTCTCCGGCAGTTAACTCTTCGACATAGTTGCGCGGTTAGACGCTGACGTCCGGCCGCTCGACGTGCAAATCCTCGTTCCCTCGAAGCCCGAAACCGGTAGGTGGAGGCCGCACTTAAGGCACACTTCCTGGACGATATCTGACACTGGACTGTTAAACGAGTAACTGTGAGGGATAGAGACTTGGATAGATGAGAATCGCTATGACATTGTAATGTCAGCGTTTGTGAACGTGGGTTCAGTTGATGCAAAAGAGCTACAAACCGAGTATCCAAGAGCGGACAACACGCACAGTGGATACGATGTGCTGGTCAATGACCTAGCTCCCATAGCGTTCAGCGACTTCAAAAAGACGCAGCCAAGACTAGGAGAGATGCCAGATAAATGAAAACGGCTCGAGGACTCCCTCAGCACATCAAATTATGAAGTAGAGAACGCACCGTACCGTTCCTACGGATGCGATCTTATGTGGAAGGATGCCTACGATGTTGGCAGCCCTGCAAACTTTACCTGCGAGCCCGAGCGGCCCTCGAACAACCACGCAATGCTCACAATGCGCCAATCAGGGGAGCTCTGTTCCCTGAATCACATGCTGTACCGGGAACGAGCCTTCAATATCAAGATGCCAGATGCTTTCACGGTTTGAAACCAGATCCTTGGGGCAGAGTCGGTAGCCTCGACAGAATTTCATCGCAATGCGGCAACGGGGCGAAGCAACAGCTCCATCTGGTTTTGTTGGACTGCATCAGTCTTGGACCAGCGATAACCCTGGTTGAAATCCCCAACAGGAAAATAAGAGCGGTCATGAGGAAGCGCGCGACGACGGTTGCAGTGAAGGAGATCTTCCAGGGAAGGGTTTCAACGGAACAGGTGAGGTGCCAGGGCCGCCAACGCGTTCGATGCTAGCTTTACAAGTTGAGTGAGGTGGAATGGAGGCTACTATTTGTACTTTGAAGAAATCTGTAAAAGGAAAACATGCGACAATTTCCAAGGCGAGATCGATGAATATGATACTCTTTTCGTGATGGCTTATGTCAGTGTATATGATGCGTAAGCGGGTGCGCGAACGCACGACGTCTTTTTGTAGGAGGGAGGTTTGACGAAGCTGGGGGCATTTGCGGAGTTCTCGGGAGTGCCAAGACGACCTCGGGATGTTTGCACTGTTTGCGGCCATGTCCAAAACTTCTGTTGACGCCTACTTGATCGTCACTACGAACCCACATGGCCATCATGGCGCCCTTGCGTGCATACATTCCCTCGAGAGCCCTGATTCGCGCTCTTTCACGCCCACAGCCCATCAGGTGTTCCCTCGCTCGGCCTCTTCCCGCCCATTTTCTCCGTGGAAAACGCACCAAAGCGGCCAAAACTGAGAAGCCACAGGCAAATGTGGCCATCGAACCCGATCCATCGCTTTTAGACCGTCTCAAGGGTTCGCGGTCGATATTTGACAATGAAGACAAGATGGACAAAGCAATGCGCCCACTATCAGACGCCGAACTTGAACGCGACGATCTCCCCGTCATCAACTGGTACGAACAAGATCTGGACAAGGGCACTCCTCAGCGTCTGATTGAGCGCATAGCGACGCCTGAAGACCGCAAGAAAGACAAGGAGATGTATACCATGATCGAAGAATCGCACAAGAACCCTGACTACGACGACGCCAGACTGAACCGGCGCCTTATCGACAGTCTCCTATCGAATCCAAACTTCGCCGAGCTGACAGAAGAGCTGAGAGACATCAAGCAGAGCATCAAGTCCCGGGAAGAGCTTCAGGCAATGGAGCAAGAGGAAGCGGCCGAGGCCGAGGCGGGGAGCCAGGAGTTCAATGCAGGTTTACGTATGGCCACACACGAGGCTCTGCAGGAACTCATCGACGACCCGGATATTGGAGATGCAAAGGCAGACCTACAAGAAGTCATCGATAAAATGCCAGAAATGGAGGACATTGACAGTCCTGAATTCCAAAAGGTGCTGCAAAAGGCCATGGCTAAGCTGGAAGGCAACGAAGCCATACAAAAGAAGATCGCCGCACTGGAAGACGGTGCCAACGATGCAGAGCTAGAGGAAGAATGGGAACAATATCAAAAGAATACGGACGATGCCATCACGGAAGCGGAGACCCCAGATGACGATCTTGCCGTGGCAACGCCAGAGGATATGCAGGATGTGGATAAGCTGCTGCACCAGATGCGCGACGTCATGAAATTGCTTGGGGGTGACAGCAATCTTGAAGCTGAGCTCGACGCAGCGCTCAGTGAGGACCCGACAGGAACCCAGGACCAGGAAGGTGTTTTCGAACGCGAGATGGACCCAGAAGAGCTCGCCGAAGAACTCAAAAAGCTCGCGCAGTCGAAGGCCTCGCAGCCCCCTCAAATAGAGGCAGAAGAAGAGGAAGTGCCTGCCGAGCTGCAAGCCAAGGTTGACAAGATCATGGCCGACCCTAAGCTTATGGAGAAACTAATGTACATCCAAAAACTCATCTCGGAAAACAAGCAAACACCTGGTGACTTGACAACGGTCGTTCACGAGACCGCCCCAGACCCCTATCAGCTCGAAGACAGCCGCACTGCCACCCTCAAAGAACGCATGGCCATCGCCCGCCACGACCCCGAACACAGCACCGCCCTCCAGCGCCTCCGCGTCAACCTCCCACCGCCCTTCAACATCTCGCCCGCTTTAAAGTCCTTCAACCAAGCCATTGAATTCGCATACATTGGTGCCAATGACGACATCCGAAGAATCCTCTGGCGCTCCTATCAGAAAGCACGAGCGTTGCCAACATTTCTACAAAACCTCAGCGACGAGGCATGGGACATCCTATACTATTCTCAGGCGGTTACATGGAGTAGTAACCAGAACAGGCAGGATCACCTTAGGATGCTGCTGGCCGATTTGAAGAGCTTGGGCAGGAACGGGCCGCCTACGCATCCAAGTAGCCTTGTCAATGGGGGTGCGGAGTAGTCCATGGTTGGGGAAGTTTCCATGTAATGATGATTTGTATGATGATGGGATTGTGTTACATATGATACCCCCTTTTGATTAACAGATACGACCCGGGCATTGTGCAATGTTAGATTTTTCTATCGCTTGGTGACGTCCATCTGCTACAGGGTTTGTGTCTACGTTGGCGGAGCGGGTTTGCTCTCTTCCTCTACCAAGGTTTACCAGAAACACTCAGTCAATCGACCGATACACCGATCCTGTACTGATTAGGAGGGGCTCCGAATGATTGCAGTCCCCTGTTGAGGCCGGACACGAACAATGGTGCAAAGCAACCGAGTTCCCTCAGTCTGCGCCTGGGGTTGGTAGTATTCGCTGGGCAAAGATTCCTCCCGGAAAAGTGCACGTAGATAACATAGTTCACAACAAACTTGATACGTTGATACACGGCCATCATCTCCATGGTGAGAAGACCAAGTAGACGACTCAAGCTCCACCCTTCCGTCCTTTGCCCGCCTTCGGTCTCTCATACCAACTCTCATGCTCATAATCTTTCTGTGGGCCTTGAACCTCATACCTAATCATGAACCGCTCAATCTTCGCACCCCGGAACCTGAACTCGCACGTGTTTTTGTACGTATCCGGGTCGCACCAATGATTTCCCTTAGCCATCCACCCCTGGTGCTGTTTCTCTGGCGCATAAAACGCCCAAGTGTTGAACAGCGCGCCCACGCTTTCGTTGTCCTCATCAACGAACCAGACACTGATGCTGTCATTTGCCTCGTTGTAGCGGTACACGTAGCGACGCGTTGCGGGGAAGGAAAGACCGTTGTCCATGGTGAAGGTGCCTTGTTCGATATACAAGTACTCGGCTGAATAGAGCGTGGGATTGGTGGATTCGCGCGGATGGAAGTGCGCTGTACCAGTAAAGGTACCTCCAGGTGCATCGTTACACGACTGTATCTTACGTCCAATGTTCCACACACCTTGCATGCCTGTGAAAACTGCAGCTGCGACGAATCGAGCATGTTCGTCAGAGGCCTTGATGAGGCTGGCAACTTCGTTGACGACTTCTTTGGCCTCAGGACTAGTGTGTTTGCCTTGGTAACGCGAAGGGAATGCAGGGCCCGTCTGTCCGCCAAAAGCAGAGTCGTCGCGCAAGAGACCTGCCTCCCGCGCCAACTCTTCAATCAGGCCTACGTAATCTGACATCCAAAATTGCGGCACTTGCAGAGACCTTTCGTTCATCGCTTCTCGCATCCTAATGGTTGTTTCTTCCTTATAGATTGCAACATCTGGAAGATCTAGAGGGCCTGTTGACTGACATTTTGCCCAAGTTTCTGCAAGGAAACGAGCTTGTGTCTCCATGACGCCCCAGTAAGGACCTTTGTAGAAGCCAATGAAGCCAATTGTAGGGATTCGCGGTGCGAGTATCGAGCCTCGAGAAAGAAGGAAAGGTATGCGCGCATTCGAGGTAGCGGATTCTTCGTTGAGTAGGTCCTTGACGCGGGGGTCGAGCCAGTCAAGATCGGCTCTGTAGCCAGTGGCTTCGATGATACCAACCACCTCTGTGATTGTTCGGCTGCCCTGAACGATGTTAGCGTCGCGCATAATACAAGATAAATGAGCATACAATCGCAGCTTTCTCGGGCGTATGATACCACGGCTCATACTGCTTTAACTCAATGTTCAAGAGACGGCTGTCCATCTGCTGCTTGACTTCGTCCACCCAACCCTGGATTGGAACTATGACCCCACTTCTCACGAACTCCATGTATGTATCGGTTATACTGGTATACCCAGGGTGGTGTATCTGCTCCGATCTATAAACTAGCTCTGGGTATCCAAACTCACCCTGGTCACCTCCCAGGCTTGTTCTCAAAAACTCATGCCCTTTCTGCGCTTTCTCGGGCGGAACAGTCGTGATGGCTGCCGATATCTCTCCGCCTCCGCGACGCGAAAGGTTGTAAAGGATAAGATCTAGAGGTAGGAATTTAGGTGCTGGATTAAAGTCTCCATCATGGAGTTGAGGGTCTCGAGGTATGTAACGTGGAATACAATAGAACGGCCGATTGACGACATGGTAAATGGTGCTTTCGGCGTGAGCAGGTTTTGTCTTGTTGGGCGAATTCTTTGCGGTTGTGATCTGGAAAGCAGCTTGTGATGCTGCCTCTGAGCCACTTATGCCACCTCCGATGACGACAACCTTTCCAGGAAGGTCACTCAGCTCGGAAAGACTGCGAAATCGCGAGGAGTGCTGAATGTTCGGAAGACCTTTAGGGGAGGGGTCAAAAGATCCTGAGGGTTTGTTAAAGAAACCGCTAGCAACTATCAGGTGGTCAAATGTCCCAGAGCTGTGTTGTCCAGAGCCATCTTCGCTGACTACCTTCCATGTCATGTCGTCCTGCAAAGATACATTCACTACTCGCCTTCGCAGAATGACGTTTTCGATGATGCCAAAGATCTTTGCGTAGGAACCAAGATACTGTCCGACTTGCCATGCTTTAGGAAACATTGGGGGGTCGGCCAATGGGTCTGTACCGGATTGAGAAGTCGCCAAGTTTACCGATTTCCAAGATAGATCAGGGAATGCAACAGTAAACCTGCTGAGATTCGTCCGCATGTCTGGACTGCATTTATCGCCGGGTTTTCCATGCTCATCCCTCCACATCCCACCGACTCGATCAGCTGCCTCGTATACCGAGACATTGTATCCGTACTGCTTGAAAGTCTTTGCAGCAACTAGTCCTGCTGGACCCGCACCCACAATCAAAACAGAGTTCTTTGATGGAAGTGACATTATGGGCGATGGGTCTGGCGATGGGTTATGTCCAAGACAAATGGAGGCATAAGAAACGCGGTGTGAGTAATGGAATTGTATAGACGCTTGAAAACAGTTGCAAAGCGTTGAACGGAATAAAACTGAGTTGAGATATTTGGTGCTAGTACTCGATGCGCTAGACGAATACCCCTCGGAGAATTGACCAATGAGAAGGTCGTACAGTGCGAGGCACGATGACAGCTGCAGGGACGTGATCCGAGAGTGAATTCATTCAGTTAGCACCCCAGAATTGATCAGAGTACCTCTCATTGTCTGAAACTGCGTTTTTCCGTACTGTGATGATGTTAGCGATGGTTGTCGCTAGGTATCCAACCCTGGAAACAAGCTGTACAGAAATCAGATATCGAATGTGACCCTGTAACATGATTAGCTTGGATGCGGAGCAACTGGAGGCTCTTGCATACTAAATCTGTCACCTGACGATGCTGCTCAAACTCGGATCTTGCAAATTGTCGCATGTCTTTCCTGGCCGCCATATCGGGAATGTCGGCTGTGCTCCGAACAATGTCTCGCCACAACGCCAGGGCGCGCTGTCGCTGGATGAACTGCGAAACAATGAGCAGTTGCTTATGCAAGATCATGGGATCCGACCGAATTACATACGTGGTCGAGGCCAACAGGACTTTTTCCTCGTGCCCGCAGCCGGGAAAGAGGCTTGGCGGCTACCGTGGCATATTTCCGCAGCATGCCCTCGGTGCAATTTAAAATGGCAAAAATCGCTGGGTCCTTCAAGGCGCAAGAATATACAAAGGCGCAGTGTTTGATGGGATGGACGAGGGTCTTCACATTGATGCAAGCTGACGTAAGGAGATGAGCTAGGCTACGATGGCCCTAGATTCGCAAAGCCGCCGACAAGGCGCCGCGTCATGCAATGACTCGTATCCGCAGTCGAACCGTGGTCTTGTGAAGTTGTGTGGAGCATACGACTGCTAACGGTATTATGCTAATCAGTTTAGCTAGCCGATGTTGCGGACAGGTTGGTTAACAATTTCTTCATGATGCCTCGTCCACGTGCTTCCCGAAGCATGCCAGAATAACGGCTGTTGACGACACCTGCTCTGCGACGCGTCTCCCCACAACGCGCTGTTCCCATTCCCCAGCACTGCACGCACCCGTTCGCCGGACGCGAACCTTCTGATGCCCTTGGTAGTTTGTCGCGGGCGCATGAAAGGGCATCTTGCGCCAGCCCTGACCACGATTTTCCGTCGACGTCGACCACAGAAAGGAAAACACCCAAAATCTCGTCAAGACTTCCACCCAATATTAGTCCCCGTATCGACGATATGGCTCGCGCCATCCAACGCACACGCGCAGTAAAAACGCTGCTCGAGGACGACGTTTCCGGCTTAAAGGCCCATACGGCGACGCACATGCGCTGCTCTTTGAAGTTCCAGGTCGTGGCCTCCGCGCTTGAGCTGACGCAAAGCGAATTTGAAGCTTGCATTGGGCTTGTGGAGCGGACGTCGGGAGATGACTACAAGGCCTCCAGCATTGGCTGGAATGCACGCAAGAAGAGGGATGAGATGATGGATAGGGAGATGCTATACCTGCTGGTGCGGCAGGGCGATATCGAGGCAGTGACTGATGGGGATGCAATAGACAAGCATCACCATGTCGAACACAGCCGCATTCTCGGCTTCATATCCTTCATGTTCACCTGGGATGATCCACCCCACCACGACCGCGAGGTCGTTTACATTTACGAAATCCACCTCGACGAGTCGCTACGCGCCAAGGGCCTTGGGTCTCGACTGATTGACTTCGTTGAACACGTTGCGCGCGAGTGCCAGGTCAAGAAAACAATGCTTACAGTGTTCACGGCAAACAAGGGTGCGAAAAATATGTACGAGAAGCTGGGCTATGACAGGGATGAGTGTAGCCCCCATGATAGGGTTATGAGGAACAAGATCGTCAAACCCGAGTATGTCATCATGAGCAAGACACTGGTCTAGGCTGTACTTTCTCTGTATCTATCAGACGACACCCCTAGCGGCTCGTCGCTGAACACACGTCGCCAATCTTCTCTAGTGCGTTGCCGTGACGGAAACAAGATCCGAGTCGAACTTGCCCAATTGTCATGCCAATTTCGGAACGAGTAGGGACATGATTGTATCAGGCACTGGTACAGCCATAGCCTCGATCTGCTCTGTCGCAATCTGCTAGCTCTGCTGGCCTGGTCCACATTACTCGAACACATTACCATCAAAAGCCCGAGACTCCATCCCACAACTATCAATCAGCCTCGCCAACATCTCCGACTCTAGTCCAGCGTGGAGACCCCGGCGGCGTAGCGAGGAGCGGCTGTTTCGCTGGATCCAGTGTGGGGCAGACTCTCCTAGCGAAAGATCCTTTAGCGAAGTGATTGCCCCGTCTGCTACCTCATCCATGCCTTTGTCTGTACCCACCGACGAGACACTTGGGGTGTCATTTCTCGGCTGGCGGACATTGGCCATAAAGGTCTCGGTCTTCTGATATTCGGTACTGTCCTAAGCGGATACATTGCTTACCAGAAGCGAGAACAAGCCATGACTAAATAGCGCAAAGGAACAGACATGAATGTAGTTGATAAACCAGCGTTCCATCTACCGTGTAAATATATATACGAGTTAATACTGCGTTGGCGACTGGTATCTCTTCCTCTCTTCAAAAATAAAATAAAACAACCCAAGAAATTAAACAAAGAAATATAAGGAGGGACGGCTGCCTATGCATAAGGAAGCAAGCCACAACACAAGAATCTACCCCATTGTTTCCTCTTGTACCCTTCTGGCTTCTTCCCACTGTCCTCCTCTTCCTCCTCACCGACAACGCGGAGAAAGACCTCGTCAAGCGTCGTAGGCGAGACAGAATAGTATTCCAGTCCCAGCTCTTCGCGATGCGTTTCGAGAAGTTGGATGAGACCAGGAATACCGCCTAGATCCGTTGCAGACGAAGCAGATGATGTAGAATTGACTTGGTGCACCGCTTCTTCGGTGATTTTGCCATCTTGCTTGCCAGCATGCGCGGGTAGGGCCGTTGAGTCGGGAGAAGCGGCTTTGAGAACCTTGAAGCGAAGTTGTCCATGGCTTCCGCCTCTTGAACCCCATTTGTCGAATTGGACGCCTGGGATCTTCTTTGCTACCCATTTTTTTACTATCTCCATTTCTTCTTCTGTTGTCTCTGGTGCAGACTTCAAGACGAGTTGTACAACCCATGCGTCTCCGTATTGCTCTCCAAGGTCGCTGACCGAGCCGAGCGCGAGCATTTTTCGCTTCATAATGCCGACGCGCGTGGCGAGTTTGTCGGCTTCTTCCATGGAATGTGTGGTGATGAGAAGAGCGCGACCGGGGGCGGCGACACCAAGGAGAGTGCGCCACATGACTCTCTTCGCAGCGGCGTCCATACCACTTGACGGCTCGTCAAGGAGCAAGACTGAAGGATTGCCCATGAGCGCAATACCCAAACTCAACTTCCTCTTGTTACCACCTGACAATTTGGATGCGAGACGATCACTGAAGCGCGCTAGACTGGTCGCTTGCAGAACTGCCTCGACACTTGTCTTGGGGTCAGGGACACCGCGAGCGCGAGCGTAGAAGTAGAGGTGCTCGGTGACGGTCATTGTGTCCATAGCATCGAATTGGGGGCATACACCAAGATTGCCTCGAGCGGCAGCACGCTTCCTGACGATAGAAATGTCTTCGATAAGTACGTCACCGCCTCCGTTGATGTGGGTCGTAGGATGAATGTCTCCACGGATGAGCGAGATGGTAGAAGACTTTCCGGCACCGTTGGGACCGAGAAGTGCGAAGACCTGGCCTTGAGGGACACCGAAAGTAATGTCGTTGACTGCGTGGTTGGAACCGAACTGCTTCTGGAGATGTAATGCGCGGAGACTGTCTTTGCTCTCCTCGGCGCGAGCAATCTCGGCTACCACTGCGGGTGGGATGCTCTCAACATTCTCCTCCGAATGCTGCTTGCGACTCTTCTCGCGGTTGAGGAAAGGTGGCCTATACCCAGAGTCCCACCATACTAGCGCGATGAATAGTAGGATGATTTGAACGACAAGGTAGAGGATTGGGCCCCCGTACACGGTAAGAGCGCCGGGGTAGCTTGGGATCTGGGTGCCATCGCATAGAACACTGAAAGAGTTCAAAGATAGCAGCTGTGTTCTTAGCAAACTTGCTGAAGGGGAGATCAACGATACGGTCCAATGGAAATACTCAATGTAAGAGTCTATCGCGTATGCAGGGGCATAAGTCAGAATCGCCATGTAGCCAATAAAATATATGAGGTACAGCGAGACCATGCCTCCCGCCGCAAAGGCGAAGGCAGCAAGCTGTGAAGTAACGACGATCGAGATGAGGTACGAGAAGAGGATGGCGCAAAGTCCGTAAAGGAAGAATACGACAAAGAGGTAGCCCGGGGCATAAAATGCACTGGATGCCTAGAATTGCGTCAGCATGAAGATGTGCGAGGATGGCTGCTCAACTTACTGCTGCAAAGATCGCTGTTGTAACGGCGGAAATGATGACCACGAATATAAAGTCAAACGCCGTGTATGCCAGCCAGAGTGGTACGGCTCGAATGCCGTTACTGTAATGCAAAGCCCGAACGTTTCTCAGTCGCTCTTGCGTAGGGTATAAAGCGAACAATGCTGGATAAACACACATGGCAAGGCCAAAGTATAGGATTAACTGAAGTGTATCTCCCATATTGGGGGCGAAGGGAACTGCGAATTGCTGATACTGAGTCGAGATGGTAATGTTGCTGACGATGTTATTGAGGGTATTCAAAGTGATGAGACCACCTATGACCCCACGGTTGGCAAGGTATGCCATGACAGGCGGTCCATTTTCGTTGAGGAAGAATCCACCGGGAGTGATGTTGCGGAAGTTGGTCTGTACGTAGTCGTTGAACTCATCGAGCGTGTCAACGATGTGGAAACTGTCTTCAGCAATACCGGTCCGCTCAATAATGGTATCGATTGCACGGCCGACAGTACTGCGGGGTCCAATTGGAATGAGCGGGATGTCGTCCACGTTAGAGAGTGAGAAGATGTCTGGGTCGTTGGAAGCAGCACCAGGATCACAGCCAACGGCTTCGTAGTTCTGAAGGAAGAGCGTGACTAAACCAGCCGCAGCAATGGGAAGAATCAACGCAAAGACGTAAGGCCAAAAGTTGCGCTTGACAATCGTGGTGCGCTTTTGCATAAGAATAAGCATTTGCTTGAAGAGTCCAGTACCGTTCCCTTTGCCCATCTCAAGCCTCTTGTCCGTATCGGAGTTCTGGTCTGAGGGCGCGTCGAGGCCTTTGTCCGAGATGAGAGCAGGCGTTTGCTCGCCATGATCAGCATCCATGAGGTTGTATTCCTTGACTTCTTCGGCGTTCGCCAGGAACACATCTTCCAGTGTTGGTCCGACAATATCGTAGTTCTTGACACCGTGGTCTCTCAAGACATCGACAAATTTGGTTGCAGGGAGCGCATCAGTGAACTGGTACTGAACCATACCCTCCGAGGGCGAAGGTTTCTTGACCGCGTCCATTGGTGGCTTCACCGGAGCATCTTTGGGGTACGTGACGTGGTATCCGGCACCGACTTCGTGCTTGAGCTGGACCGAAGTGCCCTTCGTCTTGAGCACACCACGGGAAAGGATGGCGACGTAGTCCGCGAGAACATCGGCCTCGTCGAGGAAATGAGTGGTGAGTAGGAACGTGCGATCACCGCGCTCGGCGAGCAGAATTTCCCAAATCTTCCTTCGAGACAAAGGGTCTAGACCAGATGACACCTCGTCGACGCAGCAAACCTTTGAGCCACCCGTGAACATCATAGCGAGTTGGAGCTTGCGCTTTTGACCACCAGAAAGTGTGCATGACTGCGCTTTGATTTTGTGTCCCAAGTCGCAAGCGCGAATGAGACCTTCAATCTTCTCTTTGGTGTCGAAGTCGCCAGTAGACTTGAGTTGGTTAAACATGCGGACGTGTTCGTAAACGTTGAGCTCATCCCACATGACATTTTTCTGTGGGCAGAGGCCCAGACCGCCAGTACCGTCAATCTCGATAGCTCCACTGGTGATGGAGTTGAGCCCCGCGATTGCGTCCAGTGTGGTGGACTTTCCGCTGCCGTTGGCTCCAAGCAATACCATGATTTGGCCCTTGCGCGCCTTCATACTAAAATTATCTACAGCAATGACTGTGTCCGGTGGCTTCATGCCGAATTTGGATAGGACATTCCTGCGGAACCAACTAGGGGACCAGTGCTTGGAGAAGTTGGTCAAGATAATGTTGTGATCTGGCGAAGAGGTGGTGGTCTTCCTGTCAGCAGATACGGTGCCGTAAAGCCATCGCTCGACAAGAGCACCAAGAAAGGGATACACAAAGGTCTGAATGATGGCAAAGACCCAGAAGACGATTCCGGGCGTGGTCCAAATGTGGTCTTCGTAGGCAGGCGCCGCTTCTACCATGTTCATGGCAACGAGTTGTCTCTCGAATCGCGCGACGCAGATGATAAAGAAGACGTAGTTGATCGAGGGGAAAATCAAACTGAGAACATAGACAGCAGCTGTGCTAAACGGGCCAGCAACCTGGGCAATGATGGCTAACAAGATTGGAACGATAACGATAGTAATGCCGGATAATTGAGCCTTCCGGAAGAAGGCAGCACCAAAGATGGAAAAGCTCGTCAAAGAGAGACCAGCGAGGATGTGGAAGATGATAATGAGAGCTGGGTTAGACGTCGGGAAAGCAAGTGACCAGACGATGGCGCCCATAATAACCCATCCGGGGAAGTAGATGAAGTCAAAAGCAATGTGTGTTGACAGGAGACGCGCAAACTGCGTGTGCCATGCCTTTTTCGCGGGAGACATTGCTTCCACAAGCTGCGAGATGCCGCGCTCTCGCTCCTCGGCCATTTGTCCTGTGAGCTGGTATGTCACACCACAGACACCGATGTACAACGCCGCACCCATAATGTTGATAAGGGCTCCCATGTAGAGTGTCCGGATCCTGTCATCATACTCTTCCTGGGTTCGCTCCGTGAATGGGTACTCGTTGACGTCAGGAATAGTTCCGGACCCGTCGACAGAAGCGATGGCTTGATCAATAGCCCGCTGGAAGGGCAGAATGTAGATCTGAACATCGTTGTCGTCCTGGTCGACATAAATGGTCCCTCCTAGGGCGCCGTCGGACCGAAGTGTGTAGTTCCAGCTCTGTCCTTGTCCCTGGTTCGGGCTGGAATAGAAGGAGGCAGCCCCATAGCAAGTCGATGCACCGCGCAAGGAACTTTCGCACGTCGTGAGCAGTTCCACTTCGGATTCGATGGTAATAGCCTGTAGCCCAGCGTCGCGTACCGTGGTGGATAGTTGGTCGATAATCTGGTCAATCTCGCCGCCCGTGTTTCCATTATTGACGAAGACAACCTTGTCGCGACCGCCTTCCGCAGCGTTGAGCGCGTTGGGAAAGGAGCGGATGAGGGACGGATCGCCGATGCCGTATTCCGAAGGTGGGACGAAGAAGTTCTTAGCGTAGGTGATGAAGAACATCTACAGAAATGATTATCAGCCATGGTGCGATTGTTGCGAGTGCAGAGAGGCATACAAATATAATGGGAGCCCAGAACGCGCGCACGCTCGTAAAGAACCAGTGGCGCACAAAGACGACAAGCAGCGTCTTCTTGGTGAGGATCCATGTCTGGCTCACGATTGCGCCCGCCATGGTCGTCGAGCGGTTGGGGGGAGAGGGAGTCGGAAGTCCTAATCGTAATTATTCCAACGAAGACGGCATCTTTCCTCGCACGGTAATCAACGCAAAGGGGGGGATGGGTATCAAGTAATGGACACGAGGAAGCAACTAGACGGGGCAGATGGGAGAAGGGCATTAGCTAGCGGAGGCAAACACGCCGCCAATATCTCCAACCCGTCCCCAGCGTATCTGGGACGACGCCGAGAAGACGACGTCTTGCCGAACGTCTTCGACTGTCTGCATCCCTGTTGCTTTCTTCGCGTCATGGTCCACTTCGGGCGTTGGTGCAGCGCGAGGCGGATCGATGTTGTGCCGGTGGGGGGGGCGTCATAGGCGAATGGAGAACAGAAGACCTGGCCCCGGCCCCAAGCCCCTGGTCAACGGCCCGGCTGGCCACAACCAGCTCTTCTCCATTGTGCTGGGCGTCTCTGCCTGTCGCGAGAAGCGTCAAATACCATGTCCACCTCCGCCTCGAGTCTGGAGGTCGGTGTGTGTTCTTTTCTGATGCTTCTGGCACATGTTGTAGGCCGCCCTTCACCGCTGCTCGAGACGGGTACCAAGATACCTCGGCGCCAGACAAAACAATTACATCCGCCCAGAGAACGCCCAGCCGCCGAGTTGTAGCCAGCATCGAACCGGTACTTGGGGCCTCACAAATCGCGATGCCCATGCCCATGACAAGGCCTCGCGTGCAGACCCCAGCGTGGCTGTGTCTCTGCGCCCACTGTACAGCGCGTCATCGATCTTAGACCAACCCATGTCCTACTCTGCTCGGCCAATCAGGCGGGATGAGAAGGACCGAAGTGAACTTCTCTCGACCGCATTTTGTAGGAATTCTAGAAGGGAGAGCCTGGCTAGCTTCGCAAGCGTTACCAGCTTTTTTTCGGGGATCTTTCCGTTGATCTCTACAAGACGGGTAAGACATGCAGTTGGCTATGTAGAGTCCTTGGACTTGTCGCACAACCTCACGTGCTGCGCGATGCATCCAACTTCACACGCGTCGTCCCATCGGCTTCAACAGCCCAAGGGAAAGAATGCTCAGCACCTACCGACGTCGCCTTTGCACCAGCGATACGCTCGTGCACTATGCGACATGTGCACCGCTGCAACTCTGCTAGCTGAGTCCTCGTCCCCGTCCCAGTCCCATAAACCGAAACCACCTTCCCGGGAGCTTGTCCTACAAGCGCTGATTTATCCCAAGACTTCCCACCTACTATGTTCTCATTACCAGCATCCAAACCAGACCTTCCCAATGCGGGGGCGATGTTAGACTACGATAGGCTTGCGTGGTAAAGGTTGATGCTGATTGCTTCCTCGAATAGCCAGTCGCACTAGATATAAAATTGGAACCACTATCACTACCACCCAACCCATCTGGACAGCTCTCTTCAAACCTTGAAGTTGCATCGTCTCGATGTTCTGATTCGTGTGGCGGCGCGGGGCTGAGTCGAAAGCTGGAAATGGTGGTGACACACTTCCATGTACTATACATGTACAAGACCTGACAGACATTGGATGTGCGCAGGCAGAATCGACAGGCCCGGATACGCCTTGGTTATGGGCTTGCCCGCAACTTTACTACGAGTGGAGCCTTGCGCAAGCTTTTGAGAAAAGTCGATCCAGCGTTACGAAATCGGGATTTGTGCCATGGCGCGGCTAGTAATGTGGGTCTGAGGTGTTTTGGAATGCTGAAACCCACTGCGTCTCCTGATCTGACTGGTCCTGGCCCTCGGATATGGGGCGACGCGAAGGAAACTATACAAAATACAGCCCATGGGCGAGGGTTGTTAACGTGGAAGTTGGGACGATGAATTGCTATTACGCGCAGCCTGGTAAAGGCCGGAGGCAACGTGGAACTTTGGGTAAAATTAGTGAGAGAGTTTAGCTAGATGTTTTTATACATTATGGCCTCCAACACCACAACAGCCAAATTCTTCGAGCTTATTGGAAATTTCAAAAGCGTGCAAAGAAGCCTGCGAGTAGTGTGAAAACGTAAGAATGTTCTGTACCGTCATTGGGAAGCCTCTCAACTCCGTGTATGCTAGTTTCGCTTCTTTTACTTCATGTCTTGCATGAAGTAGTGTTTCTAGAATCTAATCGATGATATGTATGTGTGTAGAGAAGGACTTTCAAACATGTTCGTTATTCACAATAGATTTACCCTGGTTCTGGTGTGGAGATGTCACATTCGATTGACTTCTCTCGTGGCAAGGGACATCTGCGCTCAACATGCTGCTGCGTCTGGTGCGACGGCAACTGGCGCTGGCCCCGAGTGATGACTATACTTGGCATCAGCGTGGCCAAAGTAGGTTTCGTCCTCCTTGTTAAGGACTCGTCCGGGTGTGAGCATGTCCTCTGGCTCCTCCTCATATGCGTCCAAATGGGGGCTGTCGTCGAAGTGTTCTTCAAACGGGAATTCGTTGACAAGGCTAGCCAGATCCCAATCAACGCTAGCGTAGCTGTTGAAGCTGTACCGATCTGTACGATTGTCTATCCAATCTGAATCACTGAGATTCTCGTCAACATCTCTCTCTTCTTCCCAGAGGTCTTGCTCCACACCGCTAAGGAACTCCCAAGTAGTGGCCAGTAGCTCCTCGCGTGGAAGGAAGTAATTGAGCACCTCGTTGTCTTGCCCCGTCCAATCACCCCAGGCCTCCAGGATTTCGAGACGAGGGAATCGGGCCGCAAGGGGCTGAGCCCATGATTGAACAAGGCTTTGCTCCACGAGGGGATCGACGACAGAACTGGCTTGTGAATTGTATGATGCCATGTAGGAATCGCTTGTGATTGAAAGAATCGATTGGGGACGCGCGAAAGCGAGATGTCTGAGACTTTTGAAGACAAGTGCAACAGATGGGTTTGATCCGGAGAAACTTCCGATGTGAATCGAGGTGTTTCCTTCATCGCCGCTTACGGTAATGGAAGGCGCAACAGGTATTTTTTCTGATTCTGTCTGATCTGGACAAGACAGCTCGGTGGGCTGTAATGATGTAAGCTTTTCGGGTATTTGCGAATCAGGTAGGTGGAGTGAAATCTTCAAGCGCAAAGTCTCAAGCAAAGGACAGTTCTGCGCTAGACTGTCGAGTGCTGTAGATTCCAGCTCGATCGCCGTTTGTGGATGAAGCTTCAAGCTGAGGCACATGAGCTGCGGTAGTCCTTTGCAGAATGCTTCGAACTGGAGACTGGAAATCGTTGAACCATCAATGGCAGCCGGCTCCGAAGCGAGGAAGCTTATCTCTTGTAGATTTGGACAGCTGGCGACAAGTTTCGTCATTGAAGTGCCCGAAAGCCTCGGGTAGGACATGGGCGAAGGAAAATCAACCGCAACTTGGCCGATACTGACACGGAGCGACTGAAGTTTCCCACACTGCAATAGCCCACCCACTACATCATCCAAGATGTTCACATCGCCGTTCTGTCGTGCTTGGTTGGGTATCCTGGCAATATCGATGTGCAACTCTTCGATGAGCTGTAGGTGAGATGGCAGAGCAACGGCGATTTCCGGATAACACATGATGTGCAGCCGCTTGAGAGAGAGGAAAGAGACGGGGAGGGCATTGGAGCCTGAGAAGTAAGGGAGCAACTGTAGGCCAGGATCAAGATCGATCTCGAGGGCTTCAAGGCCCGGCCGTTGACTCAAGCGTACGAACAGTTGGTCTTTCCCGAAGATACTGGTATTCTTTATGCAGACATTAGTAATATTTGGCGTGGAACCGAGCAGATCCATGAGCTCTTGATTGGATATTGGGTCCTTGGGGTCGATGACATCCGGGCCGATGTGTATACTGCGGAGATGGGGGCATGACTTGAAGAAAGTTGGAAGGATGGTACCAGCAACATGAGCGGATTCGACGCGTTGTGCGCCTAGCAACTCTAAATGTTGGAGTCCGGCGTGGAGCATGGTGCTCATCGCTTTTTCATGTTTCTTCCAGTCAACCTCCAATTCCAGAGTCTTCAGGTTCGGCCACTCCAAGCCCTCGAGATACACGAGATCGCTCCCATCATCGATTGGCATTAGGACAAATAATCGTTCTATTTTGTTTGTATACCATTGTCGTCGATCGAGAGACATGTACTGTAGAGCGGGAAGGTGCGGATAGCGTCTCCATAGGATAGACGTGCCTTCTTCTGCCCAGAGTTTATTGACGAGAATCGAGGGTACGAGGGTAGGTCGGAATTCAAGAAATTCGACCGGTTGATCGGATCCACGCTGTCGGCGATCCTTGTACTTCATATCGGAGAGGTGACGTAGAACCAGGGAGACGATGCGGCGATCCGCGGTAGCCCTGGCCGTGGCTGTCATGGTCGCAAGTACAATACACAAGAGGGAACGCAGCAAAGGAACGACTGAAAAGAATGAGATAACTGGAAGGGAGTGAGCGAAAGGCTGCAGGAGTACTATTCTGTTGCGGCGGAAGCGTTAGGCCATCACATCAGTCATCCTGCTCTGGACCTTGTCGCCCGTCTGGCCGCCGGGCAAAACGAAATGCCGGTCCGCGGCTGATTGCCAGGGGCTGCAAAGGCACGAGAGCCTGTCATTGTGGAGTATCTCGAATGCGGGTCCTGGTGCGAAAGGTAAAATGCGATAAGAAGGCGTTCTCGATGCTATAAGGGATGAGGTTCATTGTGCCACGTTTCTTGGCACCAGGGTGCAAGTTGGTGGCTTCCTGAGGCCGCCAGCTTAGTCAAGCGCATTAGCTTTCCATAGCGACGGACGATCGACGGGGTTGCGTCTTCCCCTCAACACCTGAACACTATTGGACGTATGGCTTTCTCCATGCTTAGTGGCGCTTCCATTGATGACCGCACCAAATCCAGTAGATATCAAGCAGGATATGGAAATGATTCCTTTCCCGTTGGATAGGAATACGCCCTGCTCTGAGGACTGACCGATCAAGATAGCGCTGACTTTCCCCTATGCCGACGTAGACGACCGCAATCCTCAGTTCAACCCATACTAGCAACAGAGCATCTACAAAGAGCGGGACTCGGCCACAACGATGCATCTTGTACTCACAGGCGCGACCGGCCTCGTTGGCGTATTTGTCCTTCACAGCATGCTCGCGCAAGAAAACATTAGTCGCATTTCCATCCTCAGCAGACGTCCAGTCAAGATGGCAGAAGGCCATGCAAAAGCCAAGGTCATCATACACAAAGATTTCCAAACGTACGACGAAGCGCTCCTCGAGGAATTGAAGAATGCGTCTGGGCGCAGGATGTCTCGCAAAACGCAGTTGCCAAAGAGTAGGTACATTTGCGTGTAATGTAAAGAAAGCGTCCATCCTGACCATGGTTACAGGCAGTACGTCGAGATAACGCACGACTACCCTCTCGCTGCCGCGCGCGCCTTCTCCACCGTCCGCCCCAGCTCGCCATTCACCTTTCTCTACGTTTCGGGCGAGGGCGCCACACAATCTCCAGGCACCTTCACTTCTTTATACGGCATGGTCAAGGGGAAAACTGAATCTGCACTCTTGGAACTGGGCAGGAAGAATCCCATGATGAAGATATACAATGTCCGACCAGGAGGAGTGGACTGGACGAATCACCCGGAGATTCATCTCTTCATACCAAAGCAAGCAATGTACAAAAAGATTATGGTTCCACCCATGAATCTACTCTACAAGAGCATGATGACACCTACAAGGGAGATGGGCAAAGTCATGACGGAGTTGGCTACGTCGAAGGGCGAGCCGTTGGAGGGTAAGGATATTGGGATGGAGGGACGAATGATATCAAACGTAGCCATGAGGCGAATGGGTGGTTTGTGAAGAACATGTCGCGCCAAGATGAAACGTCCGATTCTCCTTTCTCGAGAAATCAATTAAACCTTCGTGATTGTATATCTCGCCTTACTCCACGCCGTCGCAACGTGCGTTTGCTCAAGCTGCAAGCCGTCCTCACCGTGGACATGTGGGAATTCGGCAAACGTCTGTTGTAGTGGCGCGACTGTCTGCATCCAGTGCACTGACCATGGCTTGTGACAAAGGCACACGGCCAAGGGATTCTGGCAGGCCCAACATTTCAGATACAAGAGGGTAGCCCATTGTTTTTTCATCATGTTGGAGCGGTAGATGGGTGTGCAGATGGACCAGTGCACGTGGAACCGTTATCAGGGCGCGGAACATGACGGCATTATCTAGACCCTGGTTCGCGGGTGGGGTCGCGTCCGAGGCGATGGAACGCGTCGTCCCATCTTTCCTCCCCAACTTCATTCCAGCCCCCTCGCACCGAGGAAAGCCCCTACACCTGGACACGACGGAATCGCAAGCAAGAATTGTCAACTTCCTCAGATCATCGGGCAATTACATCCATCATGGATGGCGACGGGATCCCCCCGTCCTCACCACCGTACATGGGCAGCATCAGCCCCCAGAGTCCCCCCTTCTTCGAGCCGCGTTACAGCGCCTTCACCTCGAAATCGAGCTCTCCACCCCCTGTCTTCTCCAGCGACGATTCACGCGAATCTGTCGACGTGACCAATTACGAATCACCGCGCATCTACAAGAACAAACGCAAGGGTGCTTGGTGGGACAATCGCGAATCTGCCCACAACAGCCCAGAATTGAAGAAGCCAAAATTCGGTCGCAACCTCGATCGCAACTTCGACTCTGGCGTCTACATGCTCAGTGACGCCACCGATAGCTCTGAAGATATGTTACCACAGCACAAGTCGCCATTCCCCGAGATGGAGTACGAAGACGACCACGCCATTCACATGGGCGTTGGTGGCCAGGAACAGATTGAGATTAACGCCTCAAGTTGCCCCGCGATTTCTGCGCTCCCTGTTACCCCCAGCATCACTACAAGCGAGACCGAACGTAATTTCAACTTGAAGATGGACGCAGGTCTAAACGACAACAGAACCGAGTACAATTTCGGTTATATGAATCTACAAGATTGCCACATCTCGCGCATCCGTGCACTGGATGGACTCGTTGACGTAACAAACATGGAGCGCAACTCGCCTCCTCCAGAAATGCAGTATAGGCAGTTCAAGCCCGAGCTCCGCATCTTTCTCAACAACAACAGGCTTCATCGGCTTGTGCCCGCAATTTTTACCTTGGACGACCTCACCCATCTCTATTTACAGCACAACGAGCTTGAGGAGGTTCCGCAAGAGATTCGCCAACTCAGAAATCTGAGAGCCTTGAACCTCTCAAATAACAAGCTCAAGCACCTTCCCTTCGATATTGTCAACCTTATTTGGCCGCATGGCGAGTTGACCATTCTCACTACCCTTGGCAGCGAATACCTAGAGCCCATGACTGCCCATCGCTTCCAAAAAAGCGATTACGTGAAGGAAGAACAGGGCAGCCTCCATGATATCGATGCTCTCCCACTCGACATTGAACGCGAAGAAGCAAGCCACCAGCTTACCCACCTTTACGACACCCTCCCGACATGCGAAGACCGCGACCAGATCGTCTGGCGCATCCGATACTTCGAATCCCGGGCGAACTTATTTGGGGGCGGAGATGACGCGCGAGAGAGCGAGACTGAAGCAGATGTAGGATTCTATCCCCATCACCCTTCACTCTACTTGCGCGATCTGAACGAAGAGGGCGATATGAAGCGCGTACCTCGCTACGTCGCCCGGACTCAGGTTTCATACTATGACCAGGCCGGTATCCTCCTCCAGTGCTCACCCTCGCTTCCTTCCTCCAACGATGAAAAGTACCCGATTATCATTGAGACAAATCGCGGTGTTTATGGGCTTTCACCTTCAGCCTGGTTCGCTCCGCCATTGTCGTCCCGAGTCTCTTCCTTAGTCACAACGACCTTGACTCGCTCGCTTCAGATTGACAGCGTTGAGGATCTTCGCGTAAAGATCAGTGGGAATGGCGAGTACACCATCCCACGCGAGGCGGAAAAGATCCTTGCCCAGGCGGAGAAGAACATTGCTGGTGGATACAGCGTGTTCCGCGAGTGCCACACGTGCCATGGAAAGTACGTTGTAGCCCGCGCAGAGTGGATAGAGTTCTGGAGTAGGGGCTGGGGTGTCTTCCTCCCACTCAAGGTCAGTGTCTGTTCCTGGGGCTGTGTCCCACCTCAAATGATGCATCCGTCGCAAGAGGAGCTGGTTTTGTGAGGGTAGGGGTACGACAGTGGCGTTTGGGAGATTGATTGGAACTTGTATGATAGCTTGGAGCATACCTGGCTATACTATGATGCCATGGACGAACGAACAAACGTACATTGAAGACGCCTACACCAACTTGCTCTCTACAGTCATCTCACTGCCAAATCAGTGTAATTTTCTTCCACCATGGACCGTTAAGCTTCCTTGCAGGCATCTCCTCCTCAAGCACCCTGTCCAGTCCCGTCTGCAGATCCACCTTGAGGGGATCATACGCCCACGTATCCTTCCTAGCCCAAATGCGATGTCCGCCGTAGAAAAGAAAGAACATGGGAATACCCACGTACGCAGTGAAAAAGGAGCTAACGTTCCATTTCTCAGGCCAAAACACATCGAATCCGTTGACTAGGCACAAGAACGTAAACGAGAATATCACGAGATAAGCGCCCCAGTTGCCGACAGGCGAGCGGTACGGTAGATCTATGACGCCTTGGGTCTCGCAAGCTTTGCGGAAACGCAGGAAAATGATGCCGCAGCAGATCCAGGAAATGAAACCGGATGTGTTGGTCAAGTTGACGAACCATGTGAAGACTACGGCCGAGGAAGAACCGACGTTCAAGTAGGCGAGAGCGCAGAAGAGCGAAGAGGCCGTTACAGCCCAGTAAGGAACGCTGGATTTCGTGCAGGACTTGAAGATGGACGGCGCGTTTTCAGACAGCGCAAGACCGTACAGACTGCGACTTGAAAGGAACAAGAACGAGTTTCCGGATGACCAGGCGCTGATGATGATACCGGCGTTAATTATACTGTCCAGAACAGGGATGCCTGCATTCTTAATCCCCGCAACGAAGGGCGAGGAACCGGCACCGGCACCGCCAGATGTTATGCTTGGGTCGTTGGACGGGCAGATGACGCCAATAGCGAGCACACTGAAGACGTAGAAGAGCACCAGACGGTAGATGTAGCGGCGAGCGGCGATGGGGAGGTTACGGCGGGGTGACTGCATCTCGCCGCCTGTTGCAACGAGAAGCTCTGGAGCGAATGCGAAGGGGAACTATTTCGAATACTCGTTAGCTTGTATATCCTGAAAAGGACGGTATTGGGATGGTGAGACGTACACCAGAGAGGACTAGGGTAGAAAGGAAGGCGATAAAACGACCCGTGTTTCCTTCTTCGAGGTAGGTGTTTGCTGCGCCGGGGTTCTTCCAGTATCTAAACCCGAGACGATCGTGTTGAGGGCCGCCGCCCCAGAAGAGGATGAAAGATAGAATCAGTAGTCCTACGATCATGATGACTTTTGTTCCAGCAAACCAGAACTCGGATTCTCCATAAAACTTGACTGGGAAACAGTTCAGCCCTACAATAACGATGATCATAATCGTAATCCAAACTGCGATGTTGACCGGCGGACTCCAGTACTCGATTACGAGACCAGCGGCCGTGATTTCGTAGGGTACGAGAATGCCGAGGGAGTAGAAGTATAGCCATCCGAGTCCGAAGCCCATGGAGCGAGAGACGTAGCACCGAAGAGATTCATGGAGGCGCCGGGAGTGGGTAAATAGGCAGCGACCTCGATAATTCCAGCGACCGTGCTGAAAATGAGAAAGGACATGATGATATAGGTGCTGAGGATAAAAGCTGGGCCACCGCGAGCAAGAGTCTGGCCACTGCCGACGAAAAGACCTGTGCCGATTGTCCCACCCAAGGCAATCATCTGAGCATGTCTGGATGGATGAGTATTCAATCTTCCCATAGTGTTGAGGAGTAGCATACCGTGACTTGAGACCTCGCTGTGTGGCTTCATAACGCTCGTCGAAGATCTCTGCTGCGACAACGGCAGGGTCAACAGCAGAACTCTTCCTTCGAGTCGCCTCTTGAACATCTCCGACGCCGTAGTCTGCATTGTATTCGCCAATGGCCAGCTTGTCTGTTTTCTTTTCGGACATGTTTACACTCTCGGTCGCAGTCAAAAGTGTTTCAAGAGTTGCGAACTGTATAGATTAGATGCCACAGATTTGACAGCAGAACGAACGACGCGTTACTTATGAACCCCATCCTGGAGCGACCCATGTACCCGGGTTCAAGATAGGGTGCTCTACGCGTTCCGAATAAGCCATCCTTTGCAGTAAATTATGACTAGCAAGTATGTAGCCCAACAAAAGCCGGCCCCGCTACTACGTACGCGGAGACGCCAAAGATCCAGATCGTACCACCGAACTGACGACTGTCAGGCGCTCACGTCAAGTTGCGAACGCCGGTTCGAAGAAAATGGTGAGGCACAAGGGTGGTGATAGCGGCTGATAATGGACGCCGATAAGAGATATCAAGACATGATAAGCTTTGTGGGAAGGTGTGACGAAGCATTGCTAGGCCTCTTGGGGTGATTTTCGGTGTCAGGGTCTACATTCACTCTATTCCAGGCTAGTCAAGACGAGACCTTATGATGAATTCATGCCATAAACGGCGTCATGGCTGTATAGTGTTGCGGGGAAAATGCCCAGTTAGAAGGCGTGCCGCTATCATATTCCCTCGAACGACGGCGTCTAAACCTAAACCTAACTTCAACGGGCCTATCCCGTGATCACCTCTTTTAGATATCAGTAACTTCCATCACATTTCTTTCACAGCACCTCTCAAAACGACAAATCGGAACCATACGGCTCTACTTGATCACTTCTGTATTGATGCTGCTATCACCTGTCTCAGAAATCGAAAGCAATGCCGTGCTCCCATTCTATCGTTACATTATCCACCATTAAAATTCAGTCAATGCGTACATGCCTCCCCGGATTAGTATCATGTTGGGTATCAGCTCTAGCCGTGCCACTAGAAGCAGTATGTCTGACGCTATCAGACGCCCCGATAGACGCGCCTAAAGACGCCGAAGTAACCACAATCTCAAGCACTTGATGATGCCCAGGCTCAAAGATTTTTATGCCGCAATCACAGTGGAATCTCCCTTGCTTTCCGCCAAGTAACAATATCTGTCTTTTGTTGCCGTCAAACCCCTCGGTTTCTCTAAGGAGACGAACACATTGCTTAAGGAATCATTTTGAAGTCGAGGTATAGTCCACGGACTTCTCACATCGTTGACCACGATCGTATGAGAGGTAATGGTGAGACTCTGGCTCGTAAATATAAGTGGCATAGCGGGATGCCAATCCTGTGGACAAGCGCGGCCATCAAGTAGACCCAGGGAGTGGATACTGGGCTCGGGAAGATGAGAGATCACGTTCTTGTGGCCACAACTACACTCTCAGGTACCGATCTGTTCCCCAGTATGTGGCTCAACTTTCAGGGTCGCAGCTTTTGTTTCTTCGAGTATGGAAGGGAGGCTGGACAGTCGGCGGAGTCGCCCACGCAGAGAGTGCTCGGTAGCCATGATTTCCCAAATGGACCTGTCGCATTAGTCCGTACTGTGGATTTATAGCGGCAGAAGAAGGTCCGTAGTGGCACGAAATTCGAGACATTGATAGACTGTTCTAGATTAGGCATCACAGTCTAAGACAACGGCAAAACCTGTAACACTATACCACACGTCTGAGACTACCATGAAGCCAGGTACTTTGGGATTTTCAAGTGTCAGCAAGAGATTCACATACCGAGTTTTGAACTCGAGGATTGGTCTCTGTGTTTATCCCGCATCGCCCGTCGCCCATTTGCGTGCTAATGATAACCAAATCTCGATTTCGAAGTCTTTTGCTAGCCTCGGGGCTTCGACTCATTTTTTGTCCCACATTCGCGGTATTTTCGAACTCGTTTAGCTTCAGCCATTTCGTCTTAGACAGCATCTTCAACATCAACGGCGTGAGAACAATGTACTACCCCGGATGTACTGCCTCTATCTCAGCCTATGTAAGCAGGTTCCAAAAATGGGAATTAAACCTAAGGGCTGCCTCTAAAACGCCGCATCCTCTTTGACTGCCTTGGTAGTCTCATTGTAATAAGTGTCTGGATAGTAAGACAACCCTTTTAGTACAGAGAACGTGAGTCGTAGAACGCACTTCGATGCGGGATGTGTCGTCCGGATGCTTGCGCAGGTGGGTCGTTCAAGTGATGACGAAACACTAGTGCAAGCTGGACATTAGCGCAAACCGATTTTGCATCACAGGGACACTTGCACAGGCACCTCTTTATCTAAGTTCACGCAATTTTCATCGCGTACGCATTCATCCTCCTATTCATCCGTCCTATCGCGCCCAAGTTGTGGCAGGCCTACCGTGCTTACGCGCGACGGGTATTGGCCCCCGACATCACTCTCCCTACCCAGGTCACTTGAGTTCGCGAAAGCTGTTGTATCGAGGAAAAGCTTTATGAAAAAATCTGAGTTTCTATTCAAAGCACGAACAATCTACTCGTCTTCATCCTCTTTCTTTTGACGGCGATTGAGGTCATCAATCACCTTCTTGCCGCATGCAAGAACTTCCAATGTCCGGCTCTTGTTGTGATGATCTCTCGTTTCCGGAATCAAGAAATACGTAGTCACTGCGCCAGCTACCATGAACGCGCTCATCACCTGTAGAATATGCCCGAAAGATTCTTGTCGCCACCCGAGTCCAGCCGCCGATTCACCCTTGTCTTCTTGAAAAGAGTACGCCAGAAAGATCTGCACAATCCAGGAGCCAAGCTTTCCACTCGCAGCAGCTATACCATGACATGTGCAGCGATATCTTGTTGGGAATATTTCGGCGGGTATAATGAACGTCGTCACGTTGGGTCCGAGGTTGAAGGCGATGTGACTGAGCACATAAAGCACGACGAGACTAGACCGGCTGCTCTCTAGCAAGATGTTCCAAGTGCTTCCAGTTACAATGAACAGCACGAACAGGATGAGGAAACCCCAAAATTGAACCACCTTAGGTGAGACGTATTTGACAATCTTGATCATCAAGAGGCCGCCGACGACCGTTCCGATCGAGACCACGACTAAGGCGTGCAGACTGTTATTGCTTAGGGTATTGTAGACGGATGGCATGTCTGCGATCTCCCCTGGCCATATGTGCCTGGCGATTTGCGGTGAGGAGAGGCCCAAGCCGTAAACTAGGAAAGTCAGCTGTTTTTCAAGCACGAGATTCCGGTGTATTCACATGCGAAGTCAAGAAAGAGCCAGGCCAGCGAAGTGCCTAGTAGGTACTGCCAGTTTTTTTCAGTTATGAAAAAATTCTTCGCGTCTTCCCATGAGGCGAGTGGAGGGACGAACTCAGGTTCACCGGGTGAAAATGGTGCTGAGTGTGCCGCGCTTGATTGGGGGTGAACGTCACCAGATCGGTCCTCGGAATCGCGAACAATTTCCTCGGGTGCGATTACCGAAGAGCCAGAAGAACGCCTTGAAGATGTCCCCTCGTCGGTTGTCATTGTCGGGATATGCAGCATCTCTGCTTCACCAAATTCCAGATTTGCTTCTGGTGCGCCAAAGTAATGCGCAGTGTCCTCGAGTGTACCCCTGGAGTTCTGTAATACGTCCAGGGTATATCTAGGGCTTTCTGGGATGGTGAAACGAAAGACTAGAGCAAGGATGGCTGGCACGATACCGATACCTATGACCAGCCGCCAAAGTCGATCAATGGCCCGGAAACATTCCAGATCATCGATTTTGCACGACGGCAGGTTCTTTTCGATCCACGGTTTGTATGCTGTTACTGCGGCGAGCGACAAGACATTGGCAAGCAGCTGTCCCACAGGCTGAGCGAAGAAAACCCAGCTGAGCATCCTCGCACGATGCTTCCGCGGCGCAAACTCGGCCGTGATGACCTAATCTGCAATCAGCGTCACCTCGGTTTTCAATGAAGGGGAAGACTTACGGCACTTAACGGATAATCAGCACCGATCCCAATGCCTTTTTATTGTCAGCATACTTGAACGTATGATGACTGTTATACCACCCACCCATGACCGCTCTCCAGGTGATCAACCACCCGCTGATTTCCATGCTATTCTTGGCCCCAGTCGAACTCATAAGCAGCAACATGGAGCCGATGATAATTATGATCAGCTCGAGCCCATACATCTTTCGTCTACCAAGAACATCTGCAGCAAAACCGAACCCTATTTGACCAACCATGGTACCTGCGAGTGTCGAGCACATCATGGCGGTTTTGACCGGTGAGGGCACGGATGGAGTCTCCGTTTCGGAATCAGTCGACCAGTACACGTAGCCCAGCATCGGTGTGACAACATTCAATGCGAATAGGCCGAACGCGTCAGTCAAGAACCCTATGCCAGCAACAATGACCACCCAAATCTGGAAGGGAGCCGAATCGATTGTCGCGAGTGTCCATCGACGCCGTCTCATCTCCTAGCAAAACAGTTAGCAGAGCAAACCGGGAAGGCGAAACTGGAGCTGTGATTGCGCGCGGATCTAAAAAGAGTAGCACAGTCTCCCGGAGTTGATACATACGGGAATGCCGCTCCCGCCAGCCGTCAAATCCTCTACACCAATATGCCGACCCTTGATGGGTCGTGTAACCCAATTACGGAGACCCATGGCCGCGTTGAAGAAACGTTTCTCAGGAAGCTGATGCGCCTGCGTGCTGGAACCGAGCTTGAGGATAGACCGACTGTGTATTGGGCTTCCTGTTGCACAGTCTTGAGGTTGCGACGTTCATCTTGTATATGCGCCAAGCTCTATCCATACAGAAACATACTTGGGGCTATAAACGATGCACTGCCCCCCCCCAATCGACAAGGCGTACCGGTCAACGAAAAAGTGCTCATGGGGATTGGCGCCCTTGGTTGGCCCTGCATACTCGTAATCAGCCGTGTCTTGGTCGCCAAGGTCAGGCTTGGTGGCACTTTTGGCTGCGTGACTCCATGTCGAAGCTTCAATTGCAGCAGTTTGGTTTTTGCGGTCATCCCATACGGATCTGATCCCGGGCATGAACCTGGCACCTTCTCGCTCGAGCCCGACGTGCCTCCAGGAGTGGGAAATTGCGCTAGTAAAGATTTGGAGTTGCAACTCTCCCGAATACTCGTTTCGTGGAAATCATGCTTGGTTCACACGTGCACATGGGCAAGCCACGCTATCTCGAGAAACAATGGGGGGCTGTGGTGGTGGTTGACGATGGCCGTTCGCTTCCCCACGTGGTGTTGTCCGCGATCTCATTGAACGTCAAAGGACACCATCCCGGATAAGGCGTCCAATCTTGCATGCATCAACTTGTCTTTCCCTCCACCCCCTTGATAAGCCCAAATGTAATATTTGCCCTATGCCTTGTGAGGCTTCGACAGGGGGCAACTGGCAATTTGCTAAGCCACCCCGCGTGTCGCAGCAGTCTTCCGTCGGGGTAGCCTGGCCAGGCACGTGCTCAGCGGGTGCGAGTGCAAGCCCAGTAGACTTCCCCTACAACACACAATCTTCTGTGAGCCTGATGCTCGCTCTACGGTGAAGTTCGTTATTTGCGCATAGCTCAACTGTGCATGAGTAGCCTCTACACAATTAGTGCAGCGCTTTCGCGCGGCGCAAGACCACGAACATGTCTTTTGGATGCAGCCCTTCCGATGTGCTAAAGTTACTAGAAATCTCCACTCGGGTTTACCTCGCTTTTAAAGGTATGTCATTAGCTATCGTCACATAGCAGGGATCAGCATGTTGATCTACGCTCAGATGCCAATGAGAATTCTGAAGCACAGGTAGCGGGACTTGTGAAAGAATTTACGTCTTTCCACGGCTGCCTCATCCAGCTAGGCGATCTCATGAAACAGTATGGCCAGCCTATGCCGTTCCCCGTCAAAGACTTTGAAGCGACGCTCAACAGATGCGAAAAGACACTCGATCCATATGCAGAGCATCTCGTCGATAAGAAGATGGGCGTCAAGAAGATCCTCTTTACCATTCGGTACATGGGAATGGAGAAGGAGATAGATGGGCTGAGGAAGCAAATCACCGGCCATTATCAAGCATTACACATGTGCATATCATTTCTGCAGCTGTGAGTCGCAGTATAAACCCCTCAATGATGTTTACGCACTGACGATATACAGTCGCCTCCATCTTGAAGCGACCAAGCAAACCCAACGTCTTCTCGATGCAGTGCCATCACGCACCGCGACCTTTGGCGGGCGTTCTTACTCTGAAGATGCGTTGGTCCTTCCATCTCAACACACTCCTTTACCGCTTCCCGCACCAGGCGAGCACCCGCTGTACAGTGACTGGAAAATTTTTGATCGTTGGCTTCAGAGCGAGGATGAGCGGATCGCTCAAGAGGCAGAGCACTCTCGCCAACTATCCTTGGGCAACACGCCTGCTGATACGCCGGGAAATGATGAACATACTGCTGGAATACTTTACCATCTTCGCCAACAAGTTGATGACGCTATTCTGCTTGACGAGAACCGTGCAAAGCGCACGACGGCTGAAAAACGTTCGCACCTCGCTCCAAGTGACGCAATGAGACGGGAAGTTCGCAACATGCCACAAGCGCCGACGCGCACATATACTCTCGATACTGATCACTCTGGAAACTTCACGGGCTTTGGAGATGGCCGTACGAGCTCTTCTTCGTCCACAATTAGTCCTGGCCCAAGCCCTAATTTGTCTTCGACATCGAACCCGACTAGTCCGCGTGCGGGGTCATACTTTGGTCCCGTAGATTGGGCGCAACTACCCATGAACCCGACAGCCTTGCAGAACGCGAGTTGGTCGCCTTCTATCTCGACACCGAGGCATAGCATGAGTTGCTCACCAGCGGCGCCAGCGTTCTCGTCTGGAGCAGACTATAGTACTACGGAAACTACTCCGGAGAGCCAGGTATCGCCAGGTTTACGACATAGCCTGTCTCGCGCATCTCTGGCGACTATCGCTTTGGGCGGGGCCGCGCTCGATTGGAAGACTATCTGCCGATCCGCTCAAGTTGAACGGAAGTCGATGAAGCACATTGCCGAAAGTAGAGAATGTGACATTCTATGGCGATATCGGGATGACACTGGTATCTCTCTCTGCGCAGTCTATCATTCAAGTAAAGATAGAAAGTTACGACCTTGGATCGAGCAAAATTTCCTGGCCACTGGGCCATCAATACCTCTTACAACGACATATCCAGATGGTGCGGTATCCATCGACTTCCCGCGCGGGTCTTTTGGAAGGCTGGAGAAGCAATATACCGATGTCAAGTATACCTTTACTGGCTATGATTCGGCAAAGAAGTTCCAGACTCTCCTGTACACTAACAATGGCTCTGACCCTGCGGAACTTCACTTTGATCGGCCAATCCTAACGATTTCATCCAACAAGCATCCTACCGAGTGCCGCGGACGAAACTTGCGATTATGGCGGCGCCCTGAGACATACTTGGAAGATGACGGGCCCGTCACATTCGACGTTCTGGTCTTGTTGTTCTACACTAGTGCATTGGGAGACAAGGGCCACTGGGTCGAGGAGCCGCACTATGCATTCGAATGGCTCACTGATGCCACCTACAAGAAAGACAGCGACAAGCTGAGATTAGTCTTTTCTAGAAATCCGACGCAATGGAAAACCGATAAGCTTTCTGCACGGCGCAAATCTTCTAGCACTGGTACTGTGCCCAAGAGTTCTTCAGTAGACCTGCGAAAGCGCAACGACTCTATGGAGATACCAGACTTGACGCGTTCTGGCACCGCCCCGTCGGCGTTATCGATTGGCTCCAATAAGTCGACCAAAAGTGGTCTGGGAAGTGGTCGCAATGCCACGCGCCCGGGGCATCTGAACCGCTTTGGTTACTCGGAATTGGAAATCAAGTTTCAAACAAAGAAGGACCGAAGAGCTTTCTTGGATGTTTGGAAGGAGTATGTCAAGCCATTACGCAAGGCTGCTTAGATTGCACTCGATCGAAATTCAAGACGGGCGGCTGTATTATTATAGAGGTTTAATTAGAACGCCTTAGAGTCTGCAAGCACTCACTCCCTATAGAAGCACATCTAGGTAGCGGGTTGTGGTTTCAACAGTAATTAGTAATTCACGGGTTATATAGTGATGCGTGACCACGACGAAATTACTACGCATTCGGTGATGGACTAAACCAACCGAATCAAGTACAAGTCGCGTTGGCAACAATCTTGCGGAACTCGTCGACACTCTCAACGGCACCCTCCTCGTCCAAATCGATCCTAATCTGCTGATTACTCTGTACAGATGGATCGCCCTCCAGGTAGTTGAGTGGCTCAAAGCGCAAAGCAGAATGGGCGGAGCTGAACATGGTGACGGGCAGGTCGCCGGTGTGTGGCATATGGTGCATGCCCAGGTTGAACCAGACGACACTTGCACACAAAGTTAGCAATATGTTTTTTTACCAGTATCTGGTAGGGGATTGCGGTACTTACACGTCTTCCTGCTCGAGACTCTCGTCGTCGAAAAACGTTGCGAAATCCACCAAAGGATCTTCCCTCTGGTACTGGTTCAATGCATCTGCAGCTCTGGGCTCCGTGTCCTTTTGCTGAGTGACATAAAAGTCGTGCGTGACGAAGGCGCCTGCTTTTCCGGCATGAGTTGAGTTGGTCTGCGTCAGGTGGATGGTGCCCGTCATCTTCTTGATACGGTAACCAGGGTACTCTCCGAAGCGGTTCGGTGTATCTTTGTTGACAATGGCATACATGCTGTTATCGTTTTCGGACCAGTTGATCTTCGAATCGCTCTCGTTTTCAACCCAACCCCGATGCGCTTTGAATGTCTTATATACGTGGCCTTGACTCCATGGGTAGTCAGTCGAGATGGGCCTAAAAGTGACTTTCTGGACACTGTTCTTTCCACCATTGATGTCAAGATCCGCTTTGAAGGTCAGTGTGTGGTCGTGCGAGCTACCTGAGAGGAAGTCGTGGATGTGGAAGCCGTATTCGGGTTTATTCTCCCAGTAGGCGGCGGAGATGTAGCCCGAAAAACGGGATGACACCTCAACGCCTCCATCGTATAAGAAAGTGTAATCAATCAGAAAGTCGTAGTTACCGACTGTGGCTATTGTGCGCACGACGAATTGGATGTTCTTCGCTACGCTGGTGTGGGGCGCAATGGGTGAGAAGGAATGGCGACGAATTGGGTAGCCAGTGTCGAACTCAAAAATACAGATGGCATCTTCCAGTGTCTTGGTGCTGTTGGCTTGATTCCAGGACGCGGGCAAGTATGTAGCATGGCTGGGGCAATCGTAGCCTCGGACAAGAGGCTGAAGATTAGTCCCCATACCACTGGTGGTGTCGAAAAAGGTTGACTGGGATGCAAAGGGATCGGAACCGGAGTATGCTGTCAATGCTTCTTGGAGAGAAAGTTCGTACATGATTCGCTTGCCCTTGTATTTGATGTCAAAGAGCGACAAACCTCGGTCGTGAGAGACCGTGTGATAGAAGTCAAAGTCCATCCAAGAGATGTAGTTCTCCTTGGCGTCAATCTTGAAGCGTTGGTCTCCTCGCGCGACAGACTCTGGCGGAGGCTGCTCATCCAACGGAAGAGGCTCTCCATGCATGTCGGTAGAGGTCCAGTTGCCTTGCCTATTCGGCGATGGTATCTTGTAATCAGGGGAGTTGATTGCTGCCCTGAATTCTTCTGTTGTTGCGTAGAACTGGCCAAACGAGTACCACCCAGCAACTTTCCACTCTTCCCAATTGCGAGACGTCAAGTCAAATCTGATATTGAAGCCGAGTGGTTGGACTGTAACGCTACTAAGATCCGTGCCAGGGTTGCCAAAAGCAGCAGACCAAGAGATGATCCGACCGTCTTCATCCCAGAACGGACTTCCAAAACGGAGACCAACAAGGCCACTGACGAAGGTCTGTGATCCAGTCAGTATGCACTCAAACGTACTCTCATGAGATATCACGTACGGTGTTGAATAATCGTTGGGAGATATCCTCGTGTTCTATACTGAACCGCATTAGGAAATTTGTTGCTTCGTTAGTAGAGTACAAGGGATGAATGGTTGTTTTTCCGGCCTGGGCGTTTTGAAACGGGAAGGTGAGTGGCTGCACTGTCGTAGTGTTGATGGCTGGTAAAGGTCCGACCATGTACTCCTGCCAAAACATGGCAGATGAATTCGTAGCGCCAATTTGCACCGTGGCTCGTGCATAACGAGCCGGAGCTTCTGAGTATCCGTCGAGAAAAGGAATGGTCTTGGTCTTGTTTGGCTGTAACAGCGCAAGCTGTACTCTGCAAGTTGGTCAGCATGTGAATGAATTGCTGTTATTGATCATGCTTACAGGTAGCTATCTTGACTGGATCCTCGGTTGCCATTCAGGTTCATCTTCTGTTGTAGAGCATCATTGACACTTGCCACTTCTTCTTCAGAAAGCAACTTCCATGGATTGGTGAACGGCGCGCTCACAGTAGGCTGTCGGTCTGGAGCGGGAGCGTTCTGTGCTGCAGCAGATGAAAGAAAGGCAGCAGCGCCCAGTACGATGGTTGAAGTCCACATCATTGTTGAATGCTCGAGGAAGAGAAAGAGTTGCCGGCATCTTATCGTGGAAGCGCCTACAAAGTATATTGCAGTCCAGCCTCCTATTCGTATCCGACAGTAGAATACGCGCGGAGGCGTTCATGCCGTCATTGTTCCTGCACATCCCCAATGATGGTCTATATTCTTTTGCGATCCAGAGCCTCGCTTCGAAGATGGGATTATTGAGAAGCTTGTAAATGTGCCATTGATAAGTTATTTTTTGCTTGCGTGGTGAACAGAACAAGGAGGGATCGGCGGTAAATCCTTTGTTAACGCAAGCTGCAGCTGAGCCACAAGAATTCAGATCGGCGTCAGAACAATACTAAGCGCTGTTTTTTTTTTCGCTTCAGTGACAGCGCTCTAGTGCATTAAACTTTCGTAGTCAAGTTAAGCAAAAGCACGGCTATCTTTGGAAGGGATGCAGTAATGCTTTGATTGGCTGTAGATATTTGATTGGTGAGTAGGTTGTGTTTTATAAGAAGCGGTAGCTGCTAGCGTATTTCCGAAGCCTGGGTCGGTAATGCACCTGCTAGGATTAGTTAACATCAGAAGAAGACACAAATTGCAAATTCATAGGCTTCGTTGTGTCCTTTTTTACTTAGCTAGTCTTTACCTTCCCTCTCTAGCCTTCTTCTTGCGGAGATCACGGGCGTGCTTGACTACGATTGGTGGGCTCACGAGTGAAGACTGCATGTGGATTATTGTTTGCTCCGTCTTGAATGTGGTGAGATCAGTACTTCCGTAGGTACTGTATTTGTGGTCTCCTAGATCCATGTTGATACTTTCTTTTTTTCGCTCCTTGGGTAGCCTAGTTATTTCCGCTGTGCTCCATCGTCTGATCACCCTATAAGCCGTTTTTTCTATTGATCTTTTCAAAAAAGGTTAGGAAAACCTGACATTGGTTGATACATGTTTCATCGACCTACAGTGCCATCCCAATTTAGGTAAAGTCCAACTTGGTGACACCCGCATGTAGAAATCCCAACATATAACATAAGAGCAAGGAAAGCCCTTCCGACACGTGTGCTTACCAGGCCATTTGTGGTATCAGCAACCCGCGGTTGTGGCGAAGCTTCGGCACTGGGCTGTATCGAAGACGCCTTGGCCCAATTTGGATATCTCTTCCCATGTACTGGAGCTGGTCAGACCAGATGGTGAGTTCGTGAATTCCTGTCTCATGGTATAGATCACGTAGCAAGCTTGATAGACTTTGCATCTCACGCGAAAGAAGGTATGAATCTGGACTGCCATGATCAAATCCGCGTTTATAGTGGTTGTGGATGCAATGGTAAGAGTCGAAGAGATAGGCTGCCAGTGTTGGTTTCAGCGTGTTCTGCAACTGGAGCATACCGTTGGCCAGGTTCGGCTGTGTGTTGTCAGTAACTCTAGCAAGGAAGCCCATGTGGTCAGCAGGGAGTTCACAATATCTTCGTAGGCTGTACAGAATTTGCAGTAAGGACCATTAGAAAGTTGGGGAAAGGCCGATTGGGGTGCTCGCATTCTCCTAGGCGACTGTAGGGTTTGAAAGTTGTGCATGTGGGCCTCTGGGAAGGGACCGAAATGGTGAGACCAAGTCGAGGGGCAAAGTCGGTATGCCATCTCAAATGACTGTAGCGAGACGATGTTATCGACAGAGGTGTGTCGGACAGCGACCAGCTCAGAGACGACTCAATGGTATATATGGGAAAATTGGGCTTATACTAGCAGATACTGTATTTGTTCAGGTGACAGGCTTGACAACTGCCCTGCAACTTGTACGATCAAGAAACAGGCGCAGTGACTTGAGAGCCACTCGATGGTGCCACGCAAACACCTGTGGCAGTGTGCGGGTTCAGTCGTTCCCTGCAAGTCAGTCCATAAGCAGTAGATGGGCAGCAGGTGCTCATGGCGAGGACGGTTCTTGGTGGACATTCGTTACGAGGCGCAGGGTTTTGGAAGCAAACAAGTCGACGAATCCACGGCCTTGCGTTACGTACCGGTAACGTGCCCGTGCGCAATGTGCCCGGATTCACAGTGTGCCCCGCAGAACACCAACGCGCGTCTCAACACCAGAACTCCAACGCGCGATAACTCCACGGTCATGGCTCCGATTGATGAGGCGATCGAAGATCTAAAATCGCGGGGTTCCGAAGAACAATTTACATTAAAGGAAGTTGCTGAAAAGCATGGCGTTGACCAGTCAACTCTAGGGCGGCGATGGAGAGGCGTGACAGGGCCTAGGGATGCTGGGCATGCCAGCAGGCAAGCTCTCAACCCACAACAGGAGTTAGAGCTTGTACGATATATCGAAAAGCTCAAAAAGCGAGGCATTTCTCCTACAAGAGAGATGGTCAGGAATTTCTC
>LR132248.1:0-37341 GCA_900634815.1 Paradendryphiella salina | reverse complement strand
TATATATATATATATATATTGGTCTCTACTTGTAGTCTTGCATGCTGCTGGACTATAAACCACATCACTATCATTTTCAGTCGTCTCACGCGCTGTTCTGTGGCGTCACCTGTGGCCGAGTGGTTGATGGCACCAGGAGTGATAAGCATCCAAGCTATGACGCATCCGGGAGCTGCGGCTGACTTCGGAGGCGTAACAACGCAGCGGACGTGCAACAACAAATGATGCCATCCCCCAGCTCCAGCGGAAGATTCTGTCGTCGCTTATCCTAACCACGATTGCATTAGCCACTACCTTACACTTCACCATTACTCCACCCGCCATGTCTGTCGAGGAAGGCACCCATGCCCTCGCCGATGGAAAGCACTTGTTCACCAAGACCTTCAGGGTACGGTACGGTGGAGCCAAAGCGACGGCGATCGGCATTAATCTATTGAACAGACGAATGGACCAGCCAAGGCACGACTCGTCTTCATCCACGGCTTTTCAGACGTATGGTTACCCTTTGAGAATAACGGATATTGCAGTATTGACACGCTCGTAGCACGGTGAGACTATCCGGGCCTACTTATACAGAGTGGCCGTCTGACACGCGCGAAAGTGCATACTTACGGCGATTTCTTCCCAACACTAGCGTCCAAAGGTATTGAGGTCTATACTTTCGACCAGAGGTACGTACGGGTATGCACTATTTTTAGTGCTGGCTTTCTAAGTCCATACAGAGGATGGGGTCGCTCTGTGACAAAGTCGTCTGAACGAGGCGACACTGGCCCGACCGACCAGGTACTTGACGATATCACGTCTTTCCTGAAGACAGTGATTCCAAGCCCTGTACCCCTTTTCATGATGGGTCACTCCATGGGCGGAGGTGAGACGCTGTGCTATGCGGCACACGGCCCAGACGAAGTCCGCAGGCATATTCGCGGCTTCCTTCTTGAGTCTCCCTTTGTGGACTTTGATCCCAAGTCGAAGCCTTCTATCATCACCGTCTTCTTCGGCAGACTTGCTGGAAAGCTCATGGGGAAACGTCAATTGACTAACAAGCTAGATCCCAAGCTCATCTCACGCGACCCAGAGGTCTGCAAGCGATTCGAAGAAGACCCGCTCTGCCACGACACTGGCACGCTGGAGGGCCTCGCAGGACTGCTCGACCGGACCAATGCTCTATCAAGCGGAAAGATCGTGATTGCTGACACTGTCGGAGAGGGTGGCGTGACAAGAATCTGGATCGGTCATGGGGACAAAGACGGCATTACCAGCCACGATGCCTCGAAACGACTGTACGATGCCTTGCAGGTCGAGGACAAGGAGTTCAAGTCGTATGCGGGGTACTACCACCGCTGTAAGTATATCCGCAACATGAAAATAGCAAGCTAATATCATCAGTACACGACGAGCCTAGTCCCGATAAAGAAGTGTTCCGGGACGATGTGGTGAACTGGATACTGGCCCGGTCCACGGACTCTATTGGCACTGATGGAGCCAAGCCAAGGCTGTGATGCGCGGTAGAAGCTTTCTCACACAAGCAGCAAATCAGCTGGCTGGGCGACGTAACCACGTGCGACTACTGTATAAAGATGCTTAGCGCTGCTTGTGTTGATGCGCATCGTCCCTCAGAGATTTGAAACATGAAGGATGCACGCGGGCCCATGACCCTGTAGGGATGACGAAGCCGTACTAAAAATGGTAACGAAGCCAATGGGGAAGGGCGCAACTGTCAGAGTGGCTGTGATGCTGTGATGCTGTGATGCTGTGATGCATGTGGTCGTGTGCAGTCGTGAGCCTTGCAAAGTGGGATGATTCGGGACGGAAGGGAGGCAGCCCCACAATTGCCGTGGTTGACGCAAAAGGCGTAATGATGGGCTGGATCAGGAACGGCGGCCGGCAGCAACCGCAGAAGAGGCTCAAAATTGTCTTGGAGATAGCTGCCGCAGTCGCATTCGGGGTCCCCCACAAAAGTACGAGGCGCATCCACTGCCACCACGTCTCATGTTACTGCGCACCGCTTGCAGAGATGGAAATGGCCTGCGTGTCTTTAGCCAACGACGCGTCGTCTCTCCCTGCGCCCAAGCCCTGCATAGTACTCAATCACCGTACTCGACTCGAGCCTCAGTACGACCGCACTTCCTACCACGTAACGCCTGCAAGCCGCTTTTCCGTCCTAAATTGCGCGTCCTTTGCACGCAGACGAAGACTAAAGGTGCCCAGTACCTCGTTCCATTCTCATCCAACACAGCGCCCCTTCTCGACTGGTCCACGACAGTACATCGCCGACGACACCTTTCTCCTACCACCATGACGGGCGCCGCGCAGACCAGGGGACATGCTGGCCATTCCCACCACCATCATCACGACAATACTTTCTTATTGTCTAAGAACAAGAGCGACGCTGGCGTGCGCATCACCCGCATCGGCCTCTATGTCAACTTGGGCATGGCCGTCAGCAAAGGCTTTGGCGGATACGTCTTCAACAGCCAGGGTGAGATGTGCAGAGACAGTCTTAGAAGGCCTGTACTAATGGATTCCAGCACTGGTCGCCGACGCCATTCACAGTCTCACCGATCTCGTCAGCGACATCATGACCCTCGCGACCGTCGGCTGGTCCCTCAAGCCACCCACGGACCGTTTCCCCAGCGGATATGGAAAGGTCGAGAGCTTGGGATCGCTTGGTGTCAGTGGTATCCTGCTCGGTGGAGGCTTTTTCATGGGCTGGACGGCCCTGATTGCACTTTGCCAGATATTCTTCCCGGGCGCCGCAGAAGTGGCCGAGAACTGGGGTCTTCTGCCACATCACCACCATCACGGAATCGAGGACATGGGCCCCAACATCAATGCCATATGGCTCGCAGCTGGTTCCATTGTCATCAAGGAGTGGCTGTACCGAGCGAGTAAGCAGCGTCCACAGCCCCTTGAAGCACCTGCTAACGCTTCATCCCAGCACTCAAGATCGCTGAAGAGCGCAAGTCGACCGTCCTCGCTTCCAACGCCTACCACCATCGCGTAGACTCCCTCACTGCCTTGGTCGCTCTCCTACTGATCGCCGGTTCCAATATCCTCAACAACGCAAAATGGCTCGACCCGGTCGGAGGCCTTGTCATTTCTCTCATGGTCGTACAAGCTGGCTGGGGCAACACCAAACAGGCATTGCTAGAGCTGGCAGATGTTGGTGTAGACAAGGAGATGAAGGACAATGTGCGAAAGGCAGCGACCAAGGCGCTTGAGGGAATCACCACGGCAGCCGAGCCGGTAAACGTCCGGGCGATTCAGGGTGTCAAGGCTGGCCAGAACTACCTCATGGACGTTGAGCTTGGCGTAGCTGGTGCCTGGACAATTGATCAGACACGTGACATTGAGAATTTAGTTCGAGAACGCATTGGTGCTAAAGTACGGGGTGTGAAGAAGGTTCGTGTCCGATTTGTGAGCAACACGGCAGAGGAGCCACACTTTTTGGACGAGTTTATACCTGGCGATACCGCGGCGTTGAGCCCAGAAGCAGACCACGATCACGATCACGATCACGACCATGATCACGAACACAAACATGACGCTACAGACGGCGGCGCAAGGCGAAGGAAATAAGACATGTACACTTCTAGACAAGCATGAATGGGCGTTCTGGAGTTGGGCAAACGGACTACCCGGCGGATACACTAGACATTTGACTTTTGAATCCCTACCAAATCCTTGGTCGTATGCGACATAACTGTAGATCTAGACCACTCTTCATGCGCTGGTTTTACCCGCGGCGTTTGGCCAACATGGAGCCCAAGAAAATTACATCTGTACATACGACATCTCGACAGCAATTTATCCGCGACCAATGACGCATGTCGGCATACAAGCGCTGCTGCAGGCACCGCCGGCAGAATCCTGTCATGTAGCTCGCCCATCAACGTGGGTCTTGCGTAAGTGTGCCGTATCGTGGATAAGAAGAGGGTCCTCAACACCAACGAGACATGACCGCTTATTTAGCAATGTCTTGTGAAGTCATAACATCCGAACATCCGCCTTTGCAGTCCAACACATACCCAACCCACTCCGACCATGGCTGATCAATTTTTGGGCTTCGACCTGAGCACGCAGCAGCTCAAAGGTGTGGATTACCCCGCTGGAGCTACCCCACCGCCTTTGCCCTGATTAACGCCATCGCGACATTCTAGGAATTATCGTCGGCTCCGACCTCAAACTTATCCATGAGGCCAAAGTCGACTTTGACGCTGACCTCTCCAAATATGGCATTGAGAAAGGCGTTCTCACAAACCCAGAGGAGGGTGAAGTGTTTGCACCAGTCGCCCTATGGCTCGAGGCTATCGACCTCGTCCTTCAGCGTTTGAAGGAGCAGGGTGCCGACTTCTCCAAAGTCCAAGGTATTTCAGGTGCGGGCATGCAGCATGGCACCGTCTTCTGGAGTCAAGATGCCGAGACGTTACTTGGCAGCCTTGATGCTGGCAAGACATTGATTGAGCAGCTCGAGGGCGGTGCAAAGGGAGAGAGGAAGGGTGCTTTCAGTCACCCATTCAGCCCCAACTGGCAGGATGCGAGTACACAGAAGCAGTGTGAGGCCTTTGACAAGACCCTGCAGGACCCGAAGAACCTGGCTTTGGCTACTGGAAGCAGCGCTCACCACGTAAGGACTGTATGCTCTTATACAATTGACGAATGCTGACATACTGAACAGCGTTTCAGCGGTCCTCAGATCCTTCGCTTCCGAGAGAAGTACCCCGAAGCCTATAAAGCCACTGCTCGCATCTCGCTCGTGTCGTCGTTCCTCGCCTCCATCTTCCTCGGCAAGGTGGCCCCCATCGATATCTCAGACGTGACTGGTGCGAACCTATGGGATATCAAGAACGGGCGCTGGCATGAAGATCTACTCGACCTCGCAGCTGGAGGAACAGGAGGCATCGAAGATCTCAAGAAGAAACTGGGCATGGTCTATGAAGACGGTGGTTCCAGCTTCGGCACCATCTCATCGTACTTCAGCAAGCGCTACGGATTCCCGTCGTCGGCCCAAGTTATTGCCTTTACAGGCGACAACCCATCGACTATCCTCGCCCTCCCTTTACGTGCTTCAGACGCCATCGTGTCCCTCGGCACGTCAACCACCTTCCTCATGTCTACTCCACAATACAGGCCCGATCCTGCGTACCACTTCATGAACCACCCTACAACCGCTGGGCTCTACATGTTCATGCTGTGCTATAAGAACGGCGGTCTGGCCCGAGAGCATATCCGCGACGCAATCAACAAAGCATCTGGCTCGTCAGACAAGTCCTGGGACAAGTTCAACGAGACCGCCACCACCACACCTGCTCTAGGTCAAGCCCAGCCCTCCGACGCCATGCGTTTGGGCCTCTATTTCCCCCGCCCGGAAATCGTACCCAATGTCAAGGCAGGAACATGGCGTTTCCTCTCCAAGGACAACAAGTTGTCCCCAGTAGCCCCAGAAGCTGCCCAAGGCAAGACAGAAGACAAGTCCTGGCCCATCCCTCAGGCCGACGCCCGCGCAATTCTCGAATCCCAATTCCTCTCTCTACGCCTCCGTTCGCAATCCCTTGTCTCCCCTCAAGGCAATCTCCCCGCCCAACCACGCCGCATCTACATGGTGGGCGGCGGCGCCGTGAACCCCGCCATTGCTGAACTCGCCGGCCAGGTCCTCGGCGGTTCTGACGGTGTCTACAAGTTGGAAATCGGAGGCAATGCGTGCGCCCTCGGTGCCGCCTACAAGGCCGCGTGGGGCGTGCAGCGCTCACCCCCAAGCGAGAAATTTGAAGATTTCCTCGAAGCGAGGTGGAACGAAGAGGGATTCGTCAAGAAGATCTGCAAGGGTTACAGGAAGGGTGTGTTTGAGCAGTATGGAGAGGCACTTAAGCCATTTGATGAAGTGGAGAAGGTGGCACTTAGAGAGAAGGGCGAGGCGGAGAAAACGGATGCGTCCCAAGGAGGCCATGGGGCTTGAGGGTATGGATTCGAGGTCAATCTCTGTCTATGTAATGATGATGATGCTGTCCAAGAAGGATGTGAGAAATGGGAACTTGGAGGTGAAGGGTTTATTCAATTCCAAGGAGTTGCTACTGGGTAATTGACTCATGGATAGGAAGCGACGCAGATCATACTATCACCATCCCCATTCCTATCGCCCACTTTTCCATTCCCTGTCTCTCGAATGGTTATTTCTTCTTCTTCTTCTTCTTCTTCTTCTTCTTCTTCTTCTTCTTCTTCTTCTTCGCTGAGTCTTTGGAATCGAATGGTGGCTGAGTAAGTGCACTTCGCGGTCGTCTCGGTATGAGCCTAAAGTTCAATTCGCCCGAGCAGAACTCATACATGGTCGCGATTGAGGTGCTGCGACTACGGCTACGGCGCGAGATAGCTGGTTCATGGCTTGTTGAGAGGGGGCGTTTTTCCTTTCTTTTTCTGCCGGAAAGAAGAGCTCAGAGCGTTTGCTGAGGGGGGTGAAGATGGGCAGTGAGCGCAACGTAGTGGGTGTTGTAGCTGGCCTTCTTTTGAATTCGAACCTCATCTCAGGACCTGGGGCTTCTGTTGCCGTGGTCGCGGCTTGGCTTTGATGCCCTGGCTTTTGGACACACGACGGAACTGTCACCATTCGCGATGCTTGCTGAGTCGTTATCACGGATTGTTGACTTGCGATTGTATGATGCGTGGTTAGCTGGGCTACAGATGCTCCTTCTCCTAACGTGGACGTTGATTGTCTTCTCCCGCGGCTTCGTTCCTTGGTAGGTCGTCTTAGCATGTACTCTTCTGCTCTTTTGTGTCCTTTTGATTCATAAATGTGTTGCTGAAACCTTGAGGCGGTCGTCCTCATATCCTCCGACGGCCTCACACGGCCATCTGATTTTCTGCATGCTCTGTACTCTGGCTCCCTTGCGTCCGATGGACCTTCTTTTTGCGGGGTTTGACGGGCCCCATGTTGCGCCTGTGCTGGCTCGCCATATTTCGGGTTTGTTGTCTCTCTTTTCGACTCTGAACCTTTTCGCTCCTGGTTTGCGTAGGCGTATCGGCGGGCACGCCGCTGGATGTTCTCATTTGGACAAGAGATGGTGCGGGTGTGCGCATCATCTTCCCGAAATGGGGTAACGTTGGGCGTTGCAATATCGGTACGTATTTGCCCTGATCTTGGCTTGGAATGCGGAAGAACATCTTTGGGGAGAGATGCAAACTGTAGTGGAATATCTTCTTCTCTGCCGCCTTGGTCAATTGAGTCAATTCTGGGGCAGTTGTCGTTGATATGGGTCAACACTGAGCATTGCCTAGCATGGTAGTTGCCCTCTCCATTGGGACTGACAGTGGACTTTTTGCAGTCGTTCTCCTATCTAATCTGATCACTATGATCTCTATCCTTTTGTAGCGCTCCCCCAGAAAACTCCAGTACTCCTGGTGTTGTATCCGGGAAGGGCTCGAGCGGTTGACCATCGCGATGAGGCTCGATAACTTGACGGAATTCGCTTTGAAATTTTGCAACTGGTTGTTGAATAGGTCGAGGGCTTCCTTTGCTTCTAGAAATCCAATCAAACCATCCTCGTTTCTGAGGTGGAGGTTCAGCTTCAAGCTTTGGCGGCGGTGTACGAACGTCTGGTTTAGTTCATGGAGGGGCATCGCGTAGCGGATAAGCAGGTGCTGGAGAATACTGCTGCTCGGGAGGATATTGCACTAGCTTTCTAGGCCCCCTAACAAGTACTGCAGGCAGAGCAGCCTTCTCTAGATGTTCCCGGATCGCTTGGGAAGGAGGAGTTACGATCCAGGGAGCTGCATTGCTTTGCCTACGATCTCTGCCACAAGTTCCCGCAAGGGATCGTATCCTTTTTCTCTCTCAAGCTTGGAAGCTCCGATAGACCGTCCTTTAGAATCTGGCCGTCTTACAGTATATACTGAAGAGCTTGTATCCTCAGAAAACGTGAGAATCCATGGTCTGTGAGCCCAGTTAGGGCCTATCCCGGAGATAAGCTTAGGTGAAGCAGTCGTTAGGCGTTTGAAAGTACCTCGTGTGGCGTCTGTATTCGCGGAAGTTTTGTGCGGAGCCTTGCTCAGGTCTTGGGTTGTAATTGTCTGGCGCTGAAGCATTTCGGTATCGACGTGGAGTTTGGAGTTCATGAACAATGCGGTCATCTCGTTTTGGGGTATAGGCTGATGGCTAACGAATCGGACGACCCCTAGCTGCCCTAGTGTATTGTCTGCATGAGATGTGGTAGGAAGTGTGAGAATCGGATTGGCAGCTTCCTGCTGCAATTTGAAACGCGAAATCGTGGTTTCCTGACACATCCGTGGCACGACAGATGAAAGTGGAGGTCGCCCACAGCCGGAATTTGACAGGTCTTCATTGCTTGTAGATCTCAGAGGTGTGAACCTGCGCTGCGGTTCTTTAAAGCTTAGTTTTCTTGGACGGATGGAAGTGAATATCCCGAGGGGTGTGCTATGCGCTTTCCTAAGGCCAGGTAAGGTTGAAGTTTCCGAAGAGGACAGGCGTCCCTCATATAGTTTAGCACATGGTGCCCAAATTGTCTCATGTCCTGTGGGATGTCTTGTAGGAGATGGCCCAGATTCAGGTTCCGTCAGTCGTCTGTCGCGTGCGCACAGCAGTCGGATTTCTTGTACATGTCCAACGTACAGGTCCAGATTCAGGTAAAGCTGACAAGACCGGTGACGTGCTTGGGAGAGTCACTGGTGAATGGAATATCGGCGAAGACTGTCGCGGAGTTTGGCGAGGCCTTTGGGGGAAATCGATCTCAGAATGCCTTCTTCGTATTTGCAACACGAATTCTTCCGAGGAGCTAATGACGGGAGAGACAAGATTAGACCCCTTTAAATCTGATGTAGATTTGCTGGCCAAGAACAGCGACTGAGAGTAGTATCAAAGCGTGTGACTGTACGTGGCTTTGGCGCATGCACACAAATCCCTGAATCACTCGCTCCCTTTTCTTTATTACTAGAAGATACGGCGCGAACTCTTGTTTTCTTTTTGTGGAGGACGTGTCAAGTGTCTCAACCCTCCGGCGTCTGAACGCCCAGTCACGGTTCCCTTGCTGCCATGCCTTTCAGTTTCGCTCGTCTTTTCGTTGACACTCTCCTGTAACGGTGTCATAGAGCTACTACTCGAAGAAGCGCTGACGGCTTCTACTGCTGCACAGTATGTTTTCTCTACTCCCTTAGCCGTGGCATCCTTTCGCAGCTTCCGAATAGGCCGATATTTGGTGTCACGCAGTATGCTCGTGCTGCTGTTGTTGATCGAACAGTCGGTACTGTTGACCACATTCGGATTCACTGCTTTCCCAGTCTGTTGCTGATGTCGCCCTTCATACGCGGGACTGCCATGATGCTCTACTTTCAGCGCCTCTTCATCTCCTTTGACAATTTCAGAGTCCAAAGCGGGTTGTATCTCCATAACGGTGATGACAGAGCCGACAAATGGAAGCTCGGATCGCGCCGCTTGGATCCATTCCTAGGTCTCCCCCAATTGACTCCAGCTCATGCATGAGCTGATCACATGCACCGGAAAGGTGCGTCAAATGCCTGCGTGTTTCTTGCAGCCAATCCTTCTCACTGGACGATGCATTGCTGGGAGACTTCTCTTCCGCAGCTTCGAGGGGCACGTCGAGACGGCTTGAGACTGAAGCACAGGACGCGTTTTCATATGGAGCACTGCGAAACAATTCTTCGTCCTTTGGTGTTGGTCTCCGATCAAGGCCAACACCGAAATCGTCAGCGGCTGAATTGACCATATGCAATAGATCTGGAACAGTCTTCACGGCTTCGCGTAACCTAGAACGAGGATCGTTAAGATTCGGTCCAAGTTGCCCTTGGGATCCGACGTTGAGCCTCTCGGCGGCATTGGGTGGCAACAAAGGAACAGGCACTTTCCGTTCGGAATCTGATGCACAAACGAGACGTGGAGGTTCGAAACAGACACCGCCAAGCCGGCATTGTTGAGTAATATCTCTAGACAATTTCTTGACATTTCCGAGGCTTGGCTGATTGAGCTTGATAGTGTCAATGACACCCTGTAGTGTGCTCGCGTGCTCTTCGAGGATGGAGTCAACAATCCTACCAAGGTCATTTGCAAGTCCGTCCCCACTCTGGTCATTTGACATACGCTGGGCGTGATACCAATGATGATCTAAATTGCGGGTCCCAGCACATTTGAGCTTGGTTGAGAAGGAAGAAATGGAAGTGGTAGATTCAGTTGCGGTTCGCCTGCGGGCCTGTCGCAGGTACGCAGCCTGTGTTTGAGGAAGTCGAGTTGAGCACTGTCGGCATCTTATCGTCTGAGCTTGTTGACGATGCTCGCCACTGCCCATATATAAAAAGTGGCCACACACTCGCTTGACCCATTTCCCAGGATCTTGAAGAGGCCTCTTTGTTGTGGTACTGCGAGGGCGAATGTGTGCACCTGGGAAGCCGAAGTCCTGCGTGACGCGTCGGCCAAATCCCTGGCGATCGTCCACACAGCCAGGAACTTCAATCTCATCATATTGCGCTTCGATGCCGATATTGGCAGTTAAAACTGGATTAGAAGGGGAGTTTCTCCGCGGGGGACTAGGAGAGCTTGTTCCGTCGTGACTGAGACCCTGTGACACGATATCCGCGGTCCTTTCGCCAACATCAAGGGGTCTATTGAACTTGTTACAGAAAATCTCAAAATTTGTACTTGAGGTTTTTGATAATCTTCGGGCGGCAGAGGGTTCGGAATGGCCGCCGTCCTCAGTCAAAGCAGCACCGCGTGATCTGCGATTTCCAACTGTTGAAAATCTGGGGGCTCTGTCTCCTTCGAAAGCCCTTCGAATATCGCGACCAGACATCGCAAGTTGACCTTCTTGCTGCGGTGAGGAAAGCCCCGAAGTCTCAACTTCACTAGTCTCAGCATCCTGCAATGATTTGTGTGTGGTTGGACGCCTCACAACGTCCTCGGGTATGTGCAATGGATTGGTTAATTGGTTGATTTCCCCATGATCGGGCGGCGCGTGGGGGGCTGCATCTGGGTGAGAACTTTTATCTACTACTCCTTGTACGTAAGGGACCACAGACTGAACCGCATCGACAGTCGAAAAGAATTGTGTAAGGCATTGCAGTGACAACCCGTTGTGTTCTTCCTTTTCTGGCGCTTGTATAACCTCTAATCTGGAATTGTGGGTGTCTCCTCCCCCAGAAGGGTGATTCAGCACAAGTGTAGGTACCGAGATTCTGGCACTCAGAGCAGCTGCTGAAGGTTGGAGAGCAGGGTCCCATAGGCATCCAGAAGATTTCGTCTCGTAGAAATTCTTGATCGATCGCACTGAGACCAGTTTTCGTGGGTTGAAAGGCGCGTCTACGGGCTGTTGATGTGATTGCAGGCCCGTTGGCCTAAGATCCAGTGCCAATGTTCGCAGTCTAGGTCCGAATTCATCCGATGTGTCTGGGTGCCTGTTTCCGCCTGGGCTGGGCTGAGAGGGCGCTCCTTTCTCCGTCACTGTTTTTCTAGGCTTGCGATACGGATGTTCGATCCGCTCCAGGACTCGACCATACGGGTTCTTGCCCTGCAGATAGGCGGGAGACTTTCGGCCTGTGGGAGGCGTCCGCTGGTATTCGACGGGTTGTTCCGACAAAGTCAAGGTTGGTGGGTTAGTAGAGCCATTTTGGTTTGGTACAGGCTGTGATGGCTTTGGCTTTTTGGAATAAGTTACTGGGGCAGGATTCTCGAACCGACCGCGTCTTCTTCGAATAGTTGGAGGATGAGAAGTCTGCTCACAAAACCCCGCGTTGCTCACACGAGATGTAGAACTTAATGTGGGGTGGACGAAGCCTGGGGGCATGTGGAATGCCGATTGTTGCGTATAGCTGCTCTCGCCAACGAATAGTGTTGTCGAGCCTTTGGCGATAGCTGTCGTTTATCGCTGTATTGGTTGATAAAAAGAAAGTAGAAGTAAAGTTAGATAGGTTCGTAGGACCAGAGATAAAGCGTGCTGTGTAGGGCTGCGGATGGGTGTGAGTGCACTGAATAAAGAAGTGGACGAATATAGAGAAACAAAAGTGCAAGAGGTTGGAATGTTGTAGTCGCCTCGTAGAGTTCCTGCTATCCTTTGCGCACGGAAAGTACGCGGCACCTGTTACTATACATACCACCCATGCCTTGCTCAAAGAGCGCTATTTACACATTTACTTCAACGCAGCCTGGAGGCTCTCGAGAACCTAGGACTTGTCAATGCTTTCTCTTTGGCTATGGACCCGTAACGTACCTCAAGCTCGATCTTGGCCTCAGCAATGTCAGTCTCGCTGCCGTTTCCACCAGCAATCTTCTGTGCCTCGGCCATCTGGTTCTTGACAGCCTGTTCCTACATCAGTCGCAGCTTTCGTATGTGCTTGAATCCGTCCATACCTCGGCGCTGAAGTCCTCCAATGGGTAGCCCTCGACAGCGTTGATGCTGAGGACGGAGTTTGGCTGTACAACGGCAAAACCGCCAGACAGGAAGAACTGCTTGCTGCCGCCCTGCTCCTCGATGATCTCGACCAGACCAGGCTTCAGCTGCTCGATGGAAGCAACGTGGTTGGCCAAGACACCCATCTCACCGGTCTCTGCGGGGAGGTTGACCTGGACACTATACGGGATCCCAAGTCAGTACTCGCGTAATCGTTCTGCGGTATCGGTCGGAATTTCGAGACGTACACATCCTGGGACTTGTAGATGGACTGAAAAATAATTGTCAGCCCTCATTTCTTGCATACAGAATATCCTCGTAGTCGCATCCCAATAGAGCCCGACTGATGGTGTTGCGTACCTGATGGGGAAGAGCTAGAGAGAGCTTGATCTTGTCGTTGGCGACCTCGGCGTAGCCTCTTCGCTGCATGGGGCGGGCAATGGCAGCGGGCCTTGCGCGGAGTGCGGCTCTGGCGATGCGGAGGGAGCTCATGATGGACGGAGTCGTGGGGGGGATGCAATTGCTGGTCTACCGGAGTTGTTGGTGGTTCAGCGAAGGCCGAGTTCTGCGCTTCTCGGGATTAGCCGACGAGGCACCGTTCAAAAGGTTAGCGCGGGACTATCGAATGTATGCTTCCAGTGTCTCAACCTCTGAGACTTGAGCGACATGAATGGAGAACTTTCACTATACGATATCTTCCGTATAAATTTTTACAGGCAACACCAGGCGTGTAAATCTAATCATATTTCATGTATGCCGGGGGTATCTTAATTGCAAAACGCCCATCTATGACCATGATGCTGTCTCTGCATCCGCGTACCACGTGGCATTCCAGCGCAGACCAAGAATTCAATCGTCCCATGCTTTCAATCGTCATAGAATTGCTGCGGCGCTGCCATGCTCATCCTCAGCTGTCTCTCCCGCTGCTTCGCCTGGAGCTCCAGCGTCTCTACCGCGTAGCTCAGCCTATCCTTCTTTGCTTTTAATGCCTTGATTCTTAGTTCTTGTTGTGCACTGATAGCCTTGCCGCCACTCCTTTGTGTACTCCTGCTTGCTGGTCTGGAGCTCGACTCGCGAGTGCTGTCCCGCCCAAGTCGGCCGTCGTTTAGATCGCATTTGGCTATAAGCGATTGCTCGCGACGCTCGAGTTTGTCTACGTAGTTTTCTACACGTTTGAGAAGATTGTCGACTTCCGGGCGAATCTCCGAGAGGAGTCCTGATTGCGCCGTTTGGAGATCGGATTCGGAAATGAGCTCAAAGTGCTGCGGCACATGTTAGCCTCGTAAACGTTCTCAGGATCTACTCCGCATGAGACATGCGTACCCGTGTCGTTTGCAGTACTTTCGCCAGTCGCGGAAGATCACTGACGCCGTCATCCAATATGTTGATGGAATTATCCAGCAGTTGCATGCTATTGCGCAAGGAAGCTACACATCCTTCCAGCGGCGAGGCCATAATCGCAACAAAATCCGTGCTAACTTGAGAGTATAGAGTTCCGGACGACTAGTGAAGTAGGATGTCGCGGGGTGGCTGCTTTCTCGCTGTACTGTTTACTGGTCGGTGTTTCCATGCGCCGACAACGCCAAGCATATCAGTTCTGCCACCCGAACGACCGGAGCTCAATCCTCGTCGCCCATCCCTCATCGCAATCGTCAACCAATCCATTGCCCCTCCAACAAACGTCAATATGTCTCTTCTCGGAAGGAAGTTTCCTGCGCAAATCGGTATGTCGCCTTGCACCGCGCCAATAGCAAGTAATGAAGCTCGAAGGATCACTAACCAAGGAATTACAGCCAAGCCCATGTGGCCTTTCTACGTCTCCGGTATGCTGCGCAACCCCAGTTACTCCCAGTGAGAAGCGGTGGAAGATACAAGAGGTGGACCTGGGCAGATTTGGGATATATGGGAAAAGGCATACATGTAGGGAAGCCGGGTTAACAGAAATCACCAGGTCTCGTCATTCTCTACGGTGTCAACTCTGCCGCGAACGCCATGGGCCAAGGTGCGTAGCCTATATTCTGGCGCCTCAAATGGTCTCTTGGTTCCCATGTTTGCAAGCTGACTCAGGGCAGCCGACGAGTACAAGAACGACCCGCGAAACCCCGCCGTCAAGAACCAGGCACCCAACCACTAAGTCTCGATTCGATGCGATACAAGAAGTGGGCTTTGAGCATACGAGTACTATCAGAGGCAATGGACAATAACCGCGGAGATGGGAAAGGAATGGACATCTCGTATTGAGACGGCCGTATAGACTCTGCTAAAATCGATCTTGGTCAACGACTAAACTATGCATTCTCAGACGCGTGAGGGCACATCTAACAAGGACAAATCATTGGCATGGCCCTGGGGGCCTTCATTGTACTCTGAGGCAGATCCCCATTAGGCCTGTACGAGAAAGCAACATTGTTTGGCCAGCCATACATTGGTTGGGGCTAGTGAAGTGCTCTTTAACACGCTGTGAAGTGACAGGCAAACCTCGGGTCATCCTGTCAGTTCCTCGGACATGATTTCCAATACATGTCATGTCCGCTAAAACGCATGTTCATATGCAAATAGCATGAAACATGCTAGGGGATCACTGATCGCATAGATTATCGATGCGTTTGTGCTATTAAGAGGCCGGTCGTATAAGAAGCATCAGCCATCATGTACGTGTTGCATGACGGTTTGTCGAGCAAAAGTCGTCCAAACATTCTACGAGGAGCTCAAACACGCCTTGAACTTGTGTATCGTGAACAGTCAGGTCGGCCTCACGGAAACATTTCTTCTTTTGAATAGGCAAATGCACTTGGCCGAGTTGTATAGCCGGACCGGACACTGCAGAATTCTTATCCTTCCGTCGTTCAACCGGCATACCTACCCGAAAAGCCAAGCCTGTGACATGGCCATGATATCTCCACAGGGTCCCAAATAACAGAGTGCGAAAAAAACTGGTGGTTACATTGAAGTGTTACGCCTCTAAACCAGAAGAAATGAGTTCTCTGGTGCAAAAGAAACGTCCGGATGCATGTCGGTTGCCATGGCCACAGAATACCTTGTGTTGAAGGCATGCATATCTCAAGGGCATCCTTACTGTGCTGGACTGGCGCTTGCAAGGCGGCATGCGTCCATGGGTAGGTACCATGAATAGTAGCTGTCAGAAAGTCAATGGAAGCGAACTGAGGCAAGGCTGAGTCGGGCCGTGGAATTTCTAGAACATCGGGTAGGGTAGCTCATTCCCTAGCAATGGAGTGGCGCCTGCGGGCCAAAGTCAAAATAGCGCAATGGTTGGATGCAAGACGGTGCATAAAGGGGCAGGCTCTGGAGTAGTCACCGTGGCTCGGCTGCATGATGCGAGCGTCAGTTGGCGACATTTGAAACGCGATGTGGCATTTGGGCGGGCACACCCTGGGCGCGCTCGGAAGGCGGCGAGCGAAAACCAGCTGGTTGGGGCAGCGATGTCTCCGAGCATTGCGGGCAGTAGCTTCGATACACCGCCGCAGCTGCAGTGAAAAGAGGTCGCCTAGCGCGCCACGTGATGGTGTGCCCAGCCCAGCCGAATCCAAGGCAGGTGCACCTTCTGCATCCTCTCCATCCGCGCTCTCACAGCACCACAACCGCTGTGTGCTTGTTCTCTGAGGCTTCACTGCTGTCCCGTAGCCTGCAGCTGCCTCTTTGCCCTTGTTGTCCTAGGAGTAAACCCTTCCGTTCCCCCCAGCCAGCCCGCACAAAACCGCTCCAGCGCCCGCTATCCGTTGGGCTCATTCACGCCCTACTGCTGTAAGTCCCGCCTAGCTCATCAGTCGGCTCCGCCCTCTGCACCCTGTGCCCTCTCTACCTTCACCACAACACACGCCTGCGTCACCCGCTCTCCAAATACACCTCTCTCAACCCGTTCGACTGCACCCTCTAGTGTCTCTCGGCTGCCCGCTCCGCTTGCTCACCGCCTTTGTTGGCAAAAGCCTCATACTGACCGGTCCGTCCGCAGCAGGCTGAACCTCAAAACACCACGACGCCCCATCGTCAGAACAGTCGACCCACCCACCACCACACCCTCACCTTCACCCACAGGCCAACCTCCTCAAGGTTGCACCCCCTCCAAGCATGACGACAATGGTACGCTCACACTCCCCCGCTTGCCCTCACGATAGCACGTTGGTGGATCTTTGTAGCATGTCAGGCTAACAACAGTAGGATCTTCGCGTCGGCAACAAATACAGAATCGGCCGCAAGATTGGTAGCGGCAGTTTCGGTGATATTTACCTCGGTGCGTAACAACTGCCCCCGCAGCCGCAGCCCAGCGAGTGAGGTTCAGCTAACATGTCCAGGTACCAACATCATCTCCGGTGAGGAGATTGCCATCAAGCTGGAGAGCGTCAAGGCCAAGCACCCCCAGCTGGAATATGAGGCCCGCGTCTACAAGTCCCTTGCCGGCGGTGTCGGTATTCCCTTTGTCCGCTGGTTTGGAACCGAGTGCGACTACAATGCCATGGTCCTGGATCTGCTCGGCCCTTCCTTGGAGGACCTGTTCAACTTCTGCAACCGCAAGTTCTCGCTAAAGACGGTCCTGCTCCTTGCCGACCAGCTCATCTCCCGCATCGAGTACATCCACGCCAAGTCCTTCATCCACCGTGATATCAAGCCCGACAACTTCCTCATGGGCATTGGCAAGCGTGGAAACCAGGTCAATGTCATTGATTTCGGTCTTGCCAAGAAGTACCGCGACCCCAAGACTCACTTCCACATCCCGTACAGAGAGAACAAGAACCTGACTGGTACCGCCCGTTATGCCAGCATCAACACCCACTTGGGTGTCGGTACGTAGCCCACCCCTGGCTTTACATTTCACAGCTAACGTTTTCAGAACAATCCCGCCGTGATGACATGGAGTCCCTTGGATACGTCATGCTCTACTTTTGCCGCGGCTCCCTTCCCTGGCAGGGTCTTAAGGCGGCCACCAAGAAGCAGAAATACGACCGCATCATGGAGAAGAAGATGACCACCCCCACCGAGGTCCTCTGCCGTGGCTTCCCCAACGAGTTCGCCATCTACCTCAACTACACCCGCTCGCTGCGCTTCGATGACAAGCCCGACTACTCGTACCTGCGCAAGATCTTCCGCGATCTCTTCGTTCGTGAGGGTTTCCAGTACGACTACGTGTTCGACTGGACCGTCTACAAGTACCAGAAGAATGCCCAGGCCATTGCTCAGGCTGCCAACCAAGGCCAGGGCGATGAAGACGACAAGGGTCGCGGCCGCCACGTCACAACCACCGCCGCTGCCAACGCCGGTACTGCTGCTGGCGCCAAGCGCGGTCCGGTCAACGCACGCCAGGAGGGCACCGGAATGTGAGTTCGATATATCTGATCCTCGTAAGGGACCCTCTCCTTTGCGTTCGGTGTCATGACGCTTAGCGCGGGGGATGTCAGAAACAGACCTTACTAACCTTGTTCCTTCTTTCAGGCAGCTTCGTTCGGCCAATAAGCGTGGCGGGGACCAGTATGCATCTGGTTACTGATTATTGATGCGGCTTTCGATTCGTCATCTCAACTCTTGCGCGACCGCTTCTTCGGACGTGGTATCGCACGCATAACGAATGGGAAATGCGGCATTGCCGTCCTCGCAATATTTCGGACGGCGTCGCTCCTTGATCAGTTCATGAGATCCCTTCGTCAGGCACCTGGTACGGACCTAGAGAGGCACTTGGCCTCGCATTTGCTACGGCCGCGGGTTCCTGACGACTATCTCATATATTTGGAAGCTCGACCCAAACGATATTTTAAATTGGCACACCACTTCAGCTCGCAGACGACATACTTCGACAACTCTTGACCGACTAGAGCCAATGGGTTATTCGAAGCGTCTTGCACAGCTAGCGTTACTGGGCAGCTCTCCGTCTGATCACCGATGTTTATTTGATTTCACCTCGCATTAATTACCCCTGCCCCTTGTCCTTTTGCTTGGTCGTTAGTAGTTTCCTTGAGTTTCCCCCCTTCGGATTTGTCTGCCAGCTTGTGGGGAGGTAAAGCTTAACTAGGGGACGAACTTAAAATGTATCAGAAGAGAAATGTCTGGCTGGAGCTTGGCTGGTAGACTCGAAGGGTTGCATATGGTGGATGGCTAGAGTGTGGGCGGTAGTGCTTTGTTGGGAAGGCAGCCACCGGAGACGGAGGACACATCTAGCTTGCTACATTTGCGCCCGGAGACGGGAAAGGGGACGGGCGGAATTAGCGAGTGTTTTTCCTTCGTTTGCTTTAGAAATACATGCTTTCATCGAAATATTTTCTCTATGAACAACTGTGCATTGCCACCTGCTCGTTTGTCTCTTTTTTTCTTACGTACTTGTACTGCGGGAATACAAAGGGAGTGGGTTAATGATAATTGTTTCCATGGGTGCGACTGTGTGGGTTGGGGCTTGGGGTGTGACGATGGTGATGATGTGCGTCTTTTGCGGGATGTCGGCTGCTATGTATACTGTGGCTCCTGTCTTCAGTGAAAGTATTTCCCTGACTTTCTGGCCTGGTATCTGGGGCCAGGACAACAGCGGCCCTTTCCCATGGAATCATGTTCCCCACTTGATACAAGCTTCATGTTGGTCGATGTGAGTGTCACGTGTAGACAGGTGGAGGGAAGGAGCGATGAAGGGTTTCCATCGTTCACAGGCATTGCACTGACTAAAGTGCGCTAATCTACATCTATCCTACACCTCGTTTCTGCATTCTACATGTACACCTATACCCCTTCTTGCCGGGAAACCACCACATCAGCGCATCTCCCACAAACGTCGTCCTTTTCTTCTTTGACAAAACGCCAGCATCGCGGACACTTTTCTCCGCTGGGCGGATGAACAAGCACCCTCGCGTTTCCCAACATGGCACTTCCTGCACCACCCGCCACCACAGCCTCTTCTTCCCCCCACGCAAACCTTTGCTTCATCTGCTCCGGGTCCTCAGTCGCAAGGCCAAGCTGCGAGTTGGAACAAGACGAATCAGGTAGCACACGCACCCTAACCTCACTAATAACAAACAAGCCTGCGAACTGAGCCTCGATATCCACAGGCTCAAGAGCAAGCGGATGCATGCACTTTGCAAACTCGTCACTCAGCTTCTTGGCGCTAGACGCAGAAAGGTAGAGAGTCGCCGCGCACTCCAGACTCGAACCAATCTTCTTCTCAGCACGAACCCTTTCCTGCGCGATTTTAATCGCAGCACCGAGCGCACTCGTCGTCTCGCTCATCGCCTCCAGACTCGCCGTCTCCGCTTGCGTGAGCGCCGGAAGAGCAGACCAGACCGCACGAGCAGGATGCACACTACCTTCCCTAAGCGGCCCTGGAACATGGTCCCAGACCTCTTCCACAAGCAATGGACAAACCGGCGCCAACATTTGCAACAGCTCATAGAAGACCAACCCCAAGACGCGCTGCAAGGTCTCGCAATCCCCCTTGTCACCCGTGTAAATGCGGTCTTTTAGCGTTTCAAAGTAAAAAGCGCTTAGGTCCATGGAGATGTACTTGTTGAGCGCGTTAATGCCTTTGAAGAACTCGTACCTGGCGAAATGCGCGTGCGCTTCGCTGCTGACCTGGACGAGGCGGTGAATTGCTAGCCGGTCTGTCAGGTCGCGGAAGGAGCTCGTAGCGGGGATGAGGCTGTTGAAAGAGGTAAAAGGCGGGGGGCAGGAGGGTAGAGAGAAAATGCCTAGTAGCCATTTGAAGGTTACACGGTATTTGTGCAGGGCTTGGTTTACGGACATTAGGACGGGCTGGCCAATGGTCACGTCGCGGGTGTAGTCACTGCTTGCGGCCCAGAGACGAAGCGCATCGGCGCCCATGACGTCGTATGTCGGTGTGTGCTTTGTTGCAGGGTCTTGCTTGACACCCTTTTGCTTCTTCCGCTTGACAGGTGGGAGGAGTTCGCCAGACATGATCTGGAACGGAGAAATGACATTGCCGAGCGACTTGCTCATCTTGCGACCGTCAGAGTCGAGCGTGAAGCCATGTGTAATAAGAGTCTTGTACGGCGCCTTCACAGTCTCGGTGGAGTAAGGTTGCGTAGCGACGTGGGTGAGGAGCGATGACTGGAACCAGCCGCGATGTTGATCTGTGCCCTCGAGGTAGACGTCGGCAACAGGCTGGTCCTTTTGCGCGGGAAGAAGCGTCCAACTTGTGCCGCTGTCAAACCATACATCCATGGTATCTCTACCACGAACATAGGTACCCGTGAGGTGCTTGGGCTTCCAAGCTGGATCGTCCTGAGCATCCGTCCACCAAGCATTGATACCGCGTTCTTTGATTACCCCGATGACATGCTCAATAACTTCAGAGTCCATGGTCGCCTTGAGTGTATCCCCTTGGACCTTGTACAAAGCAGGAATGGGAACGCCCCAGGCGCGCTGGCGCGAGATGCACCATTGGCTTCGGCCTTGTATGAAACTTTCCAAGCGACTGCGACCAGACTCAGGCATGAAGTTGACATTGGCAATTGCTTTCATCGATGCGCCCTTGATACCTTCGACGTTGGCAAACCATTGCTCGGTAGCTCGGGTAATGACGGGCTCTTTGGTCCTCCAGTCGATGGGGTACTTGTGACGGTAGTTTTGTTTCCCACGCAGCATACCCAGCTTGTGCAAATAGTTGCACACAGCATTGCTACCTGATTTCTTGATATCAGCGACGGACAGGCCTTCCAAGAGTTCAGGTTGTTCTGGGAAGGCATCCTTGGTGAAGGCGCCTGCGTCGTCTATGGGAGCAAAAGCGGGGACGTTGAGCGACATGCATACGTTGTAGTCATCCATACCGTGTCCAGGGGCGAGATGCACCAGACCTGTGCCTGAGGAGTCGGTAACGAAATCTGCGTGTATGATGGGTTGCAGTCCATTTGCCTTTTGGAAAGGATTCTCATAATGGGCTTGATCGGCAAGGTCTGACCCACGCAGATCTGATACGACCATCTCAAGCTTGCGCTCAAGAATCTTCTCGTACTCGGCTATTCTGGAAGCCGCAATCAGTACTAATTCATCACCGTTTGCCACGTCCTTGACGATGCAATACTGCATATCCCGGTGCACTGCGATGGCCTTGTTCGCTGGAAGAGTCCAAGGTGTGGTTGTCCAGATGATTACACTGACTTCGCCTTCAACATCCTTCAAAGCTCCGGTCCTCAGGCCCTCGGATAGCTGCACGGGATATCGCACAAAGGCAGCTAAGCTCTTATGCCCCTCATCGTACTCCAACTCAGCTTCTGCAAGCGCTGTTCTTGAACTTGGACTCCAGTAAACAGGCTTGAACTGTCTGTAAATCAAGCCCTTTTCAAACATAGTCTTGAACACCTCCAGCTGTCTGATCTCGAAGTCCCGCTCCATTGTTTGGTACGCATGATCCCATTCACCCATGACAGCCCATTCCTTGAAGCCTTTCTTCTGCTCCTCGATGGTGTGAGTGGCCAGTTCCCGTGCAGCTTCACGCACGCTCACAGGATCCGTTTGTGCAGCATCTTTCTTCTGTGCCTGGAGCGCCTTGATTTCAATGGGCAGTCCATGGCAGTCCCACCCGGGGATGTACGAAACTTTTTTCCCTTGGCCAACTTGGAATCTGCAGATGACGTCCTTTGTGATCTTGTTCAGCGCATGTCCGACGTGCAGCGGTCCGTTCGCATACGGTGGTCCATCATGCAGCGTGAAGCTTCCTGGTGACCTCTCATCCTCTTTCCCTACTGCTATGGCAGCCCCCTTGAGGCCATTGCGTTGCTTCTCCGAGTGTCCCTCGTATACAATGCGTTCAGGACTCCGCTGCCAGGCATACAGCTCATCGGTACATCGTCGCAGGTACTCTCGATTCGTAGACGCCAGCGGTCGCGGTGGGAAGTCCGATTTTGGCAACCGCAGGGTGTTTGACCATGATGCGCGGAGGATGCGAGTCGGGCTTAGCATAATAGCATCCTGGGCGGGCGAATCGGCGGGGGAAATGGGCGTTGATGCGCCCGACATTTTTTGGATCGTCCACTTCACGTGGCGATGGTTCGGCTAGCCTCGGCGATAGCACGGAAATAGCAACGAGGTACACCGATTGCCAGAGAACAAGTAATGAAAGAAGAATTGAGACTGAACCTTTGTGGGATCTCAGAATGTAGATAGTATGCTATTCATGGTATTCATAATCTAATTACTAGGAGTTAGTTCCCAAAATTCGGTACTGTAGCCATCGTCAAACAGTCCTAAGCCCTGAACCTTCTTTCCCGTACCGGACACTCTCAGTACACGGTCAAAGAGCTCACAGCTCCGTTCTTCAGCACTTCGAACACCATGCCTGGAAACCCGAACAACTCGACATTCCCCACATCTGTGGCACCCTCTTCGAGCACACTACCAGCGTTGGCAAACTTGCTCTTCTTCCCTGAACTATCTTCCCATCCTCCAAGGAGCTCACAACTGCTTCCAGGACTATCTCCCCAGCCTCGGTTTAGGGCCATGCCGCGCTGTTGTAGTCTCTCTTGTTCTTCGTTCTCGTAGTATGTTTTGAAGACTTCCTTCAGGCGCCCAGAAATGTCACCAAAACCCATCTCAGAACTAAGTGGGTCGCGATACATGGCTGAAGGGACGTGTTCAAGCGTCCACCTGCTTCTCCTGTGTCGGTTGAACTGGTAGGAACCTGGAACATTGCCGTGGAATATCACCTTGGTCGCAGTGAGATGATTCAGAGGCTGCGCGCTCACTTCTGTTGCCTCCTGGAGATCTGCCTCGTGCCTTTCGGCGGCTGGTGAAGGTGGGGAGATGTGTGTGGGCTGTGATATCAAAATGTCGAAACCATGGTGGTAGTAGTTGTAGAAATGTTCTGCTGCAGCAATTTCTCGCTCTTGGGCTTCCAGTGCTGCCTCATCATCGTCTTCCCAAGCATCTTCGTCGTCGCTCGGCACAGCTGAGCCATGATCCGAGTCATCATCTGGGGTGAGACCACCAGGGGAAAGATCAGATGCATCGCTTGTTCTCCGATCCTTGTGGATAGACAAGCGGTGGTCATTTTTGCGATAGATGGAATCTGGAGCTCCGAGCTCCATGATTAGATCTTGGGGTGTCGTCTCACTAAGAAAGATCCAGAGGGAAGGGCTGGAGCGCCTAACGAGCTCTATTCTACCTTCTCCGTGTACTTTGACTGTTTCGATCTCATCCGGACCACCATCTTTCGCTTTGCCTAGCGCTAAAGATCTGGGATTCGTGGGGGTAGACGTGAAGAGAGTGGCGCGGGCCTTTTGCCATGATTCCCCACTAAAGACAGCCATAGACATGGCAGGGCCAGTGGCGGATGACGATAGAAGCGAGATGAAATCTTTCTTTGGAGAATATGCGGAGTGTTGGACGGGAAAGTTGAAGGCTATTCCTGGATATGACAGATTGTATGTACCTCTTGCATTTGGATCTTCCGACTTTGGAGGCACATATTCTCCGCCGTACGTCGGTCCCAATAGCTTATCGTAGACATGCCTGAATCTAGGCCCCGAGAGACCTCCTGAGAAGCCGCCGTCTCCAGGCCTGTATACTTCGATATCCTTGTACACCAGTCGAGCTTTGGCGAAATCGAGCACTTCGATAAGGCGTAGCCGCTGGTCGGGGCCGTCGAACTGTAAGCGTAGACCGTTGTCGGGGAGGACGACCTGTATGGGGGATGATATAGGACGGAACTCGTCGTGGTAGAGCTGGAAGCGCGGAAAGGCCTTGACTTCAGCCTTGATGGTCGTCAGTACTTCGTGCAGTGAGCAACCGAGGGCTGTATACTGGTCAGCTTGGTAATGCCCCAAGACTACTGCAACCAACTCATGAAGCCTATGCTGCGCCCTGGCTGTAGCTGCATGTTGCCATCTTCCATGATGTGTCTCGTGTAAGTGTGTGTGTGTGCGTGTGTGTGTGTGTGTGTGAAGACGATGCGATGCGGTTGCTTGTGGGTGCTACCTAGCTCAGGGACGGTAGGGAGCTCGTGCCTGGTCCACGAGGACAGTGGACGGGCAGAGTAGACCCGACACCAAATGCAGGATGCTGAGAGGGCTAACCGTTATGACAGCACAGTATTACCCCGGACTACGTCGATACAATCCGAGCCAGGCTACGGCATGCGACAGTGCTGGCGACGAGTGAGGGGTGGTGGGGGGTTGCAGGCACGCGTCCAGTACGCCTATCTGTACAGCAGAAAGGTGGTGAGTGATATCAAGGCAACACCAGACTGAGCAGCTTCTACGGGAGCAGTTACGGGCATGAAGCAAGCGGTGATGGAACGTGGAGAACTGCACGTCGTGGTGCATTGACGTAGGTAGCGCGAGGGGTTCGTGAAGGGACATGGCGCGCGTAGTCTACCGGTAGTCCGAGCTTCCGCCGACAAGCCAGGATGCCTGTCGTCCGTGTTTACCGGGTGTTTACTTTGGTGCAGCGCTTGCAGGCTCCGCAACACCACACGTCGTCGCACATACGAACCACCAGCAAACGTGCCTTCACCCTACCCCGAAGGTCAACATGTCTGGCCTACCGCGCCCGGGACCGCCCGTAAAGCGCACCACGACCTCGATGCGCCCCCCAACGACGCGACCGCCGCACCTGGCGCGTGGCCGTGCAGCAACGCCTGCACTAGATGGCCGCTCATCGAGAGCAGAGTCTGTAGCCTCAACGGCGCGAGTGCCACGGTCGTCGCCTCTCAAGCGCAAGGCGGCAGATTTCGATGATGCGGGAGAAGAGACCAACATCAACGTCGTGGTGCGATGTAGAGGGCGCAATGACCGCGAAGTACGCGAAAACAGCGGCGTCGTGGTATCGACCAACGGCATCAAGGGCTCGACTGTAGACCTGTCCATGGGCCCCAGTGCGCTCAGCAATAAGACGTATCAGTTCGACAAGGTTTTCTCCTCGGCAGCCGACCAGAACATGGTTTTCGACGAAGTCGTGTCACCCATCCTGGACGAGGTAAATTCAGCCCCTGCCCTGATGGCAACTGCAACTAACACCATGGCAGGTGGTCGATGGCTTCAACTGCACGATCTTCGCCTACGGTCAGACGGGTACCGGCAAAACCTACACCATGACTGGTGACATCTCCAACGTCCTACCACTGCCGGATGCCGCCGGTATAATACCACGTGTATTGCACGCTCTCTTCTCCCGCCTCGAGACTGACGAGATCGAAAACTCGGTCAAGTGTTCCTTCATTGAATTGTACAACGAGGAGCTGCGCGACCTTTTGTCGCCCGACGATGCCACCAAGCTCAAGATCTACGACGACAACAGCAAAAAGGGCTCTACCACGACCATGGTGCAGGGTATGGAGGAGTGCCATCTGAAGACTGCCTCCGAGGGTATCACGCTCCTTGCCAACGGAAGCCACAAGCGACAAGTTGCTGCGACAAAGTGCAACGACCTGAGTTCGCGAAGTCATACCGTCTTCACCATCACTGTATACATCAAGCGAACGACGGAAGATGGCCAGGAATATCTGAGTGCTGGAAAGCTGAACCTGGTCGATCTTGCTGGTAGCGAGAACATCCAACGCAGTGGTGCAGAGAACAAGCGCGCTGCTGAAGCTGGTCTAATTAACAAGAGTTTGCTAACACTTGGTCGCGTTATTAACGCGCTCGTCGAACGCAGCTCTCATATCCCGTACAGAGAATCCAAGCTGACCCGTCTGCTACAAGACTCACTGGGTGGTCGCACCAAGACGTGCATCATCGCAACCCTATCGCCAGCAAAGAGCAACCTTGAGGAGACCATTTCTACTCTAGATTACGCTTTCCGCGCAAAGAACATCCGAAACAAGCCCCAAGTCAACCAAGCCATCAACAAGAAGACCCTGCTCAAGGAGTACACCGCCGAGATCGAGAAGCTAAAGAGCGAACTGATAGCGACACGGCAACGGAATGGTGTCTACCTCACTCAGGAGAACTACGAGGAAATCACGACAATAAGCGAGTCGAGACGAATTCTTAGCGAAGAGCAGCGTGAACGGCTAGAGACCATGGAGGTCAACCTCCGTAATAAGGTGGAAGATTTGTTCAAGTTGACCACAAACTTTCAGACCCTCAAGAAGGACAACGAGCAGACACAATTGGCCTTGGACGGCACAAAGGGCATTCTAGAGAAGACGGAGATCGTTTTGGGCCACACGCGGGAAAACTTGGAAGAAGAGACGGAGCTACGGAAAGCCCACGAAAAGACCGAGCGAGAGCTGGCCGACGTAGGACGAGACATGATGTCTACACTGGGCAAGACGACATCAGCAATTGATGGCTTGAGGTCCAAAATCCGCCGGAAATCGGAGCTTCAATCCCAAAATCGACGCAACTGGAATTCTTCACAAACCCAAGTTGTAGACACGACTCGTCTCGTGGAGGACCGGATAGAAGAGTTCCAACACCAGCAAGAGCAGCTGATGGACGCCATTTCTGAGCGCATGCAAACGTTCGTGAGGGACGAACTAGAGAAGCTGGGTGCATCACAATCTTTCTTGCAAGAGAAGATGGAGGCATACCAGACATCAGAGAAGGAAGTCAACGGACAAACCGCACAAGCGCGTGATCACATGAACGAGGTCCTGGAGGAGATCAAAACGCTTCGTGAGGACGTAAAGAGCAAGATTGGTGCAGGGCTCGATGAGCTTTCTGTGGCAGCAGAGACAATCTCAGCCAACATCATTACCGAGCTGGATGCCTTCCATACCCAAGTCCACGCGTCGTACGCAAGCCTGGGCCGTGACTTCAAGACGACGTTTGATGATCTGGTCAAGGATCTGAACGATCAGCAAGCAGAGAACGAGAGACTCCATCAGCAGGTCGTGGAGGCGAACACAGCTTTGATTGAGGCGAGCAAGGCGTCTCAAGGCCAGCTCGAGAAGGTCGTAGAGGAGGAGAAGCAAAAGTCCGCTGAGGACCGCCAACAATTGCTGTCTCAGATAACGGCGATCATGACTGCAAACGCGGATGCACAGGAGAAGAGGCTGGAAGAGAGGCTTTCCACTGTCCGTGAGGAGATTGGCACCGCCAACGCTGCGTTTGAAGCTAAGCAGGGCGCTTATACTGAAGGCGTAAACGCGTGGTCAGGCAAGTCAAGAGACATTCTGGCGGGTGTATCAAAGTCGAGAGAGGTTGTCAAGACAAAGATCAAGTCCGACTTTGCTGTAAGTGTGCCTCGTCATTCTACAAACCATATACTAATGTCGAGTAGGCCGCGACCCAACATTCTACCTCGATTAAGGACACTACTACAACTGTCCACGAAAGCACCGTCAAGACAGTCGAGGCTCAGATGGCGCATCTGGACACTCAGTTGCAGTCTTTGGATGACATCGTTACCCGTATCCGCGAGCAAAACAACGCTCACCACGCTGCACACACGACATCGCTTGCTGCTTTATCCTCGACAGTGGGAGCTTCCTACTCTAGCATAGGAGATCACCTGTCTACCTCATTTGATCGTGTCCAGGGTCTTGAGGCCGACATGACAGCACAAGCAGAGGCTCTAAAGGAGACTTTGCCAGCACTAGCAGCCGAGTCAGACATTCGCGCACCGCTCCACAAGCTCCGTGAGACTGTCAGCAACCAGAACCTAATCGAGTACAACCCTACTGGCGAGACACCTCAGCGCATTTCTTACAACGTCCCCTCGAACCTGCCCCGCACCGAAGCCCACGAAACAATCATCTCCCGCCTCCGAGATCACCCTGCAACAGCCGACAGCACAATCCGCAGTCCCTCGAAGCAGCCCATCTTCAATGACGCAACCAACTCGCTCAGTCTCGCCTCTCCAACCGACATCTTCGCCAACACAGCCAACAAACCCATCTTCTCCCACTCCATCAGTGCGCACGCCCACACCATCTCGCACTTTCCCACGTCAGGAGGAGGGGGGGGCAACCCTTCTTCCCTACGGGAGCTAGATGTTAACGTGGTAGCGCAGGAAGCTCATACCCAGCCTCTTCCCCATCTCACATCCCAATCTTCTTCCGACTCGCTCGGAAACGGTCTCCCGCCAAGTAAAAAAATGCGCACCGGCGGCGAAGAAGGGAGTAAGCTGCCCATGAAGAAGATGAGGAAGACGGTAGGCGTTGCTGGCGAGAGGGGGGATAGGGAGAATATCACCAGTTTTGGAAATAGTGTTGGGCCGGGCTTGGCTGCAGGGAGAAGATTGAGGAGCCATGGTAGTACTTAGGTAATCTCTTGTTGGGAGCGTCTAGGATCAGATGCGATGAGGTATAGCTGCGGCTTGGAGAAGAAGTGAGCATGTCGTTCATGCCGGAGGAGTTTTCATTTTCCATTTTGCATGGTTCATGGCGTTTAGAGAGCACAATATCGGCAGTCACCAGTCGGTTGTTGCTTTCCCTTTGTCCTCTTTTTCTTCGCCATGGGCTTTTGGTGCCTGGGAGCATGGTAATAGGCGTAACAATGAATTCCATCATCACTGTTCAGAAATGCGTATTCCCTCAACCATGTTGGAACTGAAGGATACAAGCATTTGTTCTCCCGTGTAGAATATTGAGATTGCGATTTTGTTTTTCTAAAGGCGAATTTGTATCGCCAGGACGAAAACCATGTCGATTGCGGACGGGAACTGGATATCCAAGAAGATGCATGCGCTTTTCGGTAGGTAATTGTCGCACGCATGTCGTGCGCCCCCGTCCTCCTCGCTGCAGGCACAAACCAGCCGTACGGTCTTCCCGAGAGCGGAGCTGGGTCTCAGCTAGCCGTGACGGAGGCCCGTGACGGAGGCCCGTGACGGAGGCCCGTGACGGAGGCCCGTGCCGGCTGATGCGGTCACACAAGTACGTTATGGATGTTTCCCTGGCGGTGCATCAAGTCTCGGGTAGTGGGTGGGGGAGCGGGGCCCGAGACGGCCGTGGCCGCTTTGACCCTCACACTTGGAAGTTTCCTGGATGCTCCCAGAAGATTACCACGTTGAGCAGTCCCCAGGCTGAGACAAGTTCTTCGTGGGCCACGATAGGCTACTATCGGAGGATAGGCGTCGCTCGATTGTCGATCGATGAGACCGCAAAAGGCTGAGAACGTACCGCAGCACAAGAAAGAAGACGCAGCAGGTCCAGGGATAACGTGGTGAGAAAAAAGCGGAGACTGCAAAAACTCTATAAGCCAGTGGGTTGTGAACGGCTTTAGGGCTATACCACTCAGCGGATAGCAGCACCTCTAGCTGCGTAGCCACTAATGAGGTTCAGCGGGTTCTGGTTTTCTTTGGACAGCGCTTGCTTATTGCCACAGAAAGGTATACGTGAACAGGACCATACCACCATTGACGCAGGGTAGATGCTTGGAAGTCGCAAAAGGATGCGTGATGATTTGAGTAATGGCCGGTGCACAACTTCGAACGGATCTAGGTTGACGAGATCTGAAACCCCCACGCTAGTCTACGCGCCTCCCGCCTGTAGCACGACATATGCCACCTTATATCAGAAATAGCACACGATCTCAATAACTGTTTGAACAGTTGCATATCATCAGAGCAATTATTGTGGTGAGGTGGTCACCTTTGGATCTGAACCAACGGGACGAAATACTACAGCTTCTGGGGGTTCGGTGCATTGCGTCATATCCTATCCCCGGCTAATCATGGAGCTGTGCAACCACATGAATCCTTTGCAGGAAGCAAATAATGTGCCGAGCGACTCCGTGCGCTTGAATCCTCGGACGCAGGTCTATCTTGGGGCTTTCTGGCCTGCAACTACCGTACCTCTAATTGGATCTGATACATGCTTTTGTGGGTGTAACCAAGGGATTTCCGCAACCTCGGCGTCATAAGGCGTCATAACCTCAGCATTAGCCTTACGATCCGTCTCATCCCGTACCCAATCCATGGTTTCGTCCGCTAGTGTGGTATCTGGTAGTACTGTCTCGGCTGCGGGTCGCCAATAGACTGAGTCTGCACATAGGTTCGCAGGGTGATATGGCTGTAAGATTACATTGATTATGTACAGTCGTCTTCCATACCTCATGAAACATTTTCTCCCTCGACAATAGTGCTCTGAATGATAATGGAAGGCAAGCTATGGTTTTCCAAGGCCGATAAAAGACGATGCGCTGTTCCGAAGTATTCTACACAGTAGCTCAAGGACAGGATATTATACATGCTCGGCTGTTAGACTAGAGATGTGACGTATCAAGTTGTAGATCGCATTAGTGCGTGTGGTAGAGTGCACCGGATAATTTCGATAGCTCGACTTTGGAGGTGTCTTCCCCTTACCGGGCGCAAGAAGCTCGTATGGGGACGGAATATTTGCAGATCGTACTCGCGACGGTATGGGCCGTTGCTGTCGACCTTGGCGGGGTTTATCGCAGCGTATTGCAAGGCGTGTAGTTAAGCAGGCGTATGCGCGGATAGAGATGTCGATATTGGACATGAGAGTCGAAGTAATAGATGGGAGTCTTCGAGCGAGTGAGGGGGTGCTGTATATAGGGAGGATACGAGCTGGACTCATTCGCTGACTAGACACTGCGAGAAGGCCGGTTGCGCATGGAACCAACACTCATTTTGCAATCTTCCTCCTCTTCTTCATCTCCAAGCAGCCCACCGCCAGGGTAGTCGTTAACGTCGTCCTCCAGCATCTGGAAAGTCTCTGTGTAGGCCTGCGACGGGACTGATTCCGGAGAAACGAGCAGGGAAGCGACGTTAATTTTGATTGACCTTGGGTAGAGGTGCTCGTCCGGATCTTTGACGAATCCTCTGTCGTCCCGTATAGTATCCATCATCTTGAATTGCTGTGCCCCCGAACCCGAAAATTTCTCAGCCAAGATCTTACGCAGCACGCGCTCGACCTGTTCGTCGGATGGCCCTTGTGCGATTTGCTTCTGCTCAAGTCGAAGTATGCGTTCGTTCATCTTTTTGAAGCACAGCTCGGTTCTACGCATGAATTCATGGCTATGATGATCAGTATAATCTTACGAGGTTAAGATGGTGTCGATTGCACGTACTACCACGATGCGATACGATCGAACGATTGGTTGATCATTTGCAACTGGTATGAAAAAGACATTCTGAATCCCCGGAGAAAGGTGCCGATAAAGAACGGCGGAAGACACAAGGTAAGGAGACCAGTGTACGAGAGGTATGAGTGCAAATGCCAAGAAGAGGGGACAGCCCAATTGACGGCTGGGTTACCAGATATGATACGCGCTTTGAAGACCCATACTCCTAGGGAGGCATTTCAAGTGCCACAAATGAGCCTGACCTTGAACATGCAGTCAGATCGGTAAGGCGCGATAGGGCCCACCGATGGTGGGATGACTTGGGGGTTGGTTGGCTAGAGGAGACTGCACAACAGCAACCCAATCAGCATTTCGCAAGTGTACATCCTCCTCGGCATTTACATATCAAGCTATACGCAAGGCGTATATTGGTCTAGAGAAAAAGCTCGGACGGACGAACGAGGAAAGCTGAGCGCGGTGCTTCAGGGGCACGCTGGTAATCAAGCCGGAAGGGGGCAGCCTGTACGGCGGAAAGTGATTCTACCTTTCCACACAGACGCAGCCGCATGGGATTCATGAATGCAGGGGCTGCATGGACATGGCGGACGGGATCGACGATGCTAGCGACAGAGGTACACGGCCAAGTAGTGAGTGGCTCGCTCGTGTGGGCTGGCAGATGCGTCCTGGTCGACCAACTGGGACAGCTCATGGCCGTTTTACCGCCCGAACAAAGGTGGTCACGCGGGAGCGGGATTCTCTTCCAGCGGCGGGCCTGAAAGCGACCGACGGTGCCATTGCGCCAATTCGGGTCGTAACTTGAATTCAGACCAAGGCTCGTGGCCCCGGATTCTCTACCCCGCTGTTCCGTCTCTCCGCCACAGCTGGACCTAACTGCATATTAAATCGCCGAATAGCTCCAAAGTGCCGCACAAAAAGAATCAATAAGTCGTCGATCAACGTTGATGTTGACGGCGTTTCCGACAGTTGCTTGTCACGCGTTTGCTGCGCGGTTTCGACGCTAACCTAGCCTTCTGTAGCTGCAGCGTTATAACGCGTCTCGGCAAGGCTTCCCATTGCTCATCCATCCTCGTCATCGGTGGACGTCCTGCACGTGAAGCGGCCAGACGGCTCTAAACACCTGTTCTCCGACCTTGGATAGACTGTCAACGTACGTTTTTGTCGGTATACCGAGTCAGCACTTGGTAGGAGCCTTTCACATATCAAGCAACATGCCGCGCGGAGCGGACGATCGGCGATCCTTGACGGAACGTCAGCGTCGCCAAACGCCGCGATTCATGCCACAGCTTCTGTCCTCTGCTCAACTCCGCCAACAAAGAACGCTCCTCCCTTGAAACGCAAGACAAGTGGCATTCTGTCATGGGTACGGTCCCAAGTCCAATGTATGCTTCATTGCCGGAAAGTGCATCCGGGCCCATTGGACCGAACCAACATCTGGCAACCTCTGGCTCCTACGCTCTCACAAGCGAAAACAGTCAGGTTGAGAACCATCGAGTCTGGCAATCCATATCTCTGATTTACAACAGGATGCGGCACATCCTGTATGACTACTGATCAGGGCCTGCTTTATCGACGATTCAAGGACCTCGTAACGGTGCTGCTAAAAAGTCCTAAGAAGTAATGATCAGCGATCTTGCGCAGCCTGTTATGGCCATCTACAGGATACCTTCATTGCTCCGGCCAAGAACGTCGAAGCTTGCAGCACCTCCTGGCCAGCAAGACAAAATCACTCGCTATCGCGGATGTTTTGTCGACCAGGAATAGCTTCACAGGATCCTCTCTTATCACGGCATGCCAGGGCGGTGTAAGCAACAGTACCCACAGTCTTCACACAATGGTCATAAAAGACCCACCGTGTTACATGTAGACATACGTATACGTGCTTTTCGTTCACACCCAGCAGGTAGGCGGCACAACTGAAGGGCGCTGAGCCATGTGAATCAACATAGTATGACTTGTGGGCTGAGAAGTCGAATGACTGCTTGATGGGATGCGACTGGGTCATTCCTCCACGGGTATTTTGATACTGCAAATCTTATAGCGTGACTTCGGTAGTTGTTCATACCCCAGTCCGCGGGTCCCGTACCCTACTGTAAGCTAATGCGCCCCCTGGATCCTTGACTCAACGCCTTGCATGTGCGCCTCTGCGGATTCCAAAGTGAAAATCGACGTATGTTGAGCTCGTCTAGCTTTTGGGAACTCCATGAGCGGCGTAGGAAACAGGTACAGGTGTAGGTTTGCACCGTCACTACCGATTCAATCGTGGGGCGGCCGCGAGGTTCTCAAGTCGCTGGATGTCATCTTCACTCGGGGTACTCGGCTTAGTAGCCTAAATTTCCAGACCGTATCCTCGGTCTGGAAGCGATCATCAGATTACAAATGGGGCCTATGTCATCGACAAGGGCCGCCTCTTTTACCCAGAAGAAGGCTGGTGAGTCTTAAACCTATGTTCCTCTATTAATTACTGAGCACACACTAGGGTCCTGTTTTCCTTTCCGCCCTCTTGGAGTCCCTGAAGGTATTTGACGATTACAAGTTTAGCTTACATTGCTTGATACATACAGGATTGTGTACTTGATCAAGCGCCTCTGAACCGCATGGCAGTCAGATCCGCAGGGTTATACCGCCATGAATACCAGATCGTTTGATATTAAGCGTCGCGGAAAACATGCTCTGCGGTGAATTCGCTTGTTCGACTACTCCACTGCCGTCGTGCCAAAGCGACCCGAAGCAAACATCGGAACTATATCTCCGCAAGTTCAAAACCTTCCTTCTCGCATGGACGCCGTAATACTGCCTACAAGATCATGTGCCTTACCGGGCAACCGATACAGGAACTCTAAATGCCGCACATATGCCGTCTCCACTTCAAGCCTGGTTACCGAAGATGGATTTCCAAACACCTGCCGCTAATGGCCTGCCCCGATGACCGAGTCGCAAGATTTGGCTCATGGGCCACGCTGGGAGTAGACCTGTCGTGTTAAGACTTCAAGTTACTCAATTCGACCTTTGCAACCGTACAAAGAGCAATGACATACGACTATAAGCCTTGGGACTGTCTGTGAAGTCGCTTAAGCTTGTTTCCATATAGTTTCCAGCCGATGTCACATTCCATCGTAGTAAGTACGGATCCGATTGCGTTTGCAGATTCGGGATCTGCTTACTACCATGGTCATAACCATGCTCAAAGCTTATCACTACGATGATTGTGTAGCTGTATATGTGATTTTGGACCCTGTACTTCCTCTGGACTCGCGAGAAAGGCTCAAGCGTACAATTTCTGTATCCAATTGGCTCTGGACTCATCTACTCAATGCGCCATAGTGATTATGGTACTCCACTTGCAACATTCGGCAACCGAGTCCCGGCGCTACATCCTAATGTAGGACATCGATGTCAGGATTCCCAGCATGAGATGGAGGTATCTTGGCCAAAACTAGGCATTTACACGGAAATAAGTTGCCAAAAACTATTTACATGAATTAGAAGCATCAGAAAAAGATCAATCTTACAATACCAAGGTATATCGCACACCGTAACAGTAACAGCTAGTGTGAACTTACCGGGACTTGGAGCCGTACAACCGCGTCTCATACAGCGACCCAACACGCGAGCCCCACCCTACTTGAACAGCTCAATTGCATCCAAGATGACATTTGGTGCCAAAAAACCCTCTCCTGAGCTCCCACTCGCACAACTGATTGTGATAGTGTTGCTCCCACTGACCAAGGTACTAGCGGGAATAGCAAAGTCGTAAACCTCACCATAGCCCCGATAAGCACCTCTGGTTAAGCCCCGCGAATCGATCTTCGTCGGCGCAGCAGGCACCGCAGCGCTGAAGCTGTTTACTACAACAGAGGGACGGCAGCCCGCAAAGGAGAGCGTGGTGCCGACACGAAGCGTCGCTGCCGCTGTATGGGTGCTTGAAAACCTGATCGTGAGTGGATTGCTACCCTTGATGATGGCCGTCGGTACGCTATCCAGACCGCTGCTTCGAACCGTATAAGTCAACGGACCCCAGGAAGTCATGCGCGAGTCGGTAGGATGCATGTGAAGCTGTTTGTCGGCGTTGCGAAAGCCCTTTGGCTGGCCATCCCACTCGCCAATCCGCCAAATAGAGGCCTTGGTCTCGGTATCCGCAGCGATATTCGCTGTAGTCGTCTTACCAGCCGAAACCGTCACACTAGCCGTTTTTACCTTGAACTCGCCTTGATACAGGACCTGAGTATAAGTACCAGGCTTCATTGTCTGCGAGCTGAACTTCCCAGCGCTATCGGTATAGGCGCAGTACTGCGGTGCATTGTTGTACCAATGGAGCACGCGCTGGAAACTGGAGCTCACACCCGTCGCTGTTCCCGATACCGTACCGCGCGCCGATGGAGCCACGTAGCTCGATATACCGAGATCCTTGAAGAAGGCAGTGTCCATGGTCGAACCGCCTTGCGGAATGCCGGATCGACTGAATGACAGGGCATAAGGACCGTGGAGACCCATTCGGTATTTCTCAGTTTGAACATGGCCGCTGTTCATGTAGAAAGTGAGAGATATGTAGTCACCTCCGTGGTTGGTGTCGATGTCGCGGAAGAAAGGATCGCCGGAGGAGCCTTCGTACGAGTACGAGTTCATTAAGAAGCAGGCATGGACCGCGTCATCATCGCGATATACGCAGTGCTTGTAAAGGTCAGAAGGTACGAACTTCGGGATGCTAACGATGAAAGGACTCACCCGAGTGTCATCAATGAAGCGCTCGCTCGAGTAGAACTTGCTTCGCGTCTGCCCATCCACAACGAAGGCGTCAGATTCCTCAACGGTCGACGTCGACCCCACCGTCGTTGATACTACTCCAAAAGGATACTCCAGTGGCAGAGCACTGCTCTCGAGACGAGCGATGAAGCGCAGTTCGCCAACACTGGGCTCAGCACTGGTGTCCGTCGCCATGTAGATTGTCGAATCACCAGATTTCACGACGAGATAGTGCGCCAAAGTGCTTGTGGTACTTGATGAAGGTAATTTCACAGCTGTTACCGTTGACAGTGAAGATGAGAGGGTTGGAGGAACCTGCATCAACGACGATGTTGTCGCCGCTCTTGGTGACGCCAAAAGCCGCCAGGGCCGGTGAAGACGGTATGGCTGCAGCCAACAACGCGCTCTTGAACAACATGGCTGCAGTAATGCGAACGAAGAAACCAAACTGGCGAATGAAGGTGAGGATTTGGATAATGATGAAACAACTAATGCGTTCCCAGCCTATATGTTTACAGTCGGAAACCACAGCAAAGGATACTCTCCCACTGTCTGAACAGCCATTCGGCACTTGATGCGCCAAAACAATCTTCATTTCCACCTCTCTATCATCCACTAGCCACATTTTATTCTTGAGATTTGCCTTGGGATGCACACCAACATATGTCAAATGACCACCTCAAGTCAAGCAGTGGCGTCCCTGAAAGCCGATATTATGCCACAAACAGATAGCAGCTTTTTCTCGGTGCTCACTTGTCCGCGACAGAGCATGTCTAGCGCCCGATCGATAATATATGAAGATCATCTCCAAGGAACTAAGGGCATTCGCGGAGGAAGCTAATGCGGGATTCTGGGGTACATGCGCCGTTAGTGGCGGAAAATCTTGGCCTGGGGAATAAGCACTATGGAGCATCTTGGCGGTCCTAGATTAAGTAGCGTCTTTGCTGAAATAGTGCAAAATTCTCCAGAGTATGGGGTCCGGGATTTGAGAAGAACTACAAGGGGAAGACAAGCGTTTCATATTGAGGTTGGAGAGTGTTGGGTCAGGGATGATACGAAGTGCCGAATTATCAAATCAAGAGAACCACTTTGTCGCAGGCCAAGCGCTGTCGGGAACCTTATTACTAAGAACGCCGTGCGATGACCTTTATATGAGCTCAGCTAGGATGCTACAAACAATACAACATACACTCTCTCCTAATTATTCAGTGAATACTACCCGCACTCAACTGTGCGACAGTTATGAGCCCGGTCATCTCTTACCC
>LR132247.1:0-37363 GCA_900634815.1 Paradendryphiella salina | reverse complement strand
TGGTGGTGGTGGTGGTGGTAGCATTGCTGGTGGCAGTAGCCGCGGCCGCCCCGATGACTACGATCACTTCCGCTTTCAAGAGCATGACCGCTACCCTGGAGGCCACCACGATATTGACATCCATGAGGACCGCTCCCGTCGAGGTCCGCCTGTTATGGAAAGAGAGCGATACCATGAACATGATCGCTTCGCAGGGCCTCCGCGCCGGGCCCCGACCGAGCTGTTCCATGAGCCTACACCGTCCGAAATCGCCAACCAGGCCCTTGCGCCCTATCGCCGCAGGTCTGTCATTGACCGAGACATTGATATCAATATCGACATTGATGAGCGGCGCCATGCCCCTCGACCGCCCAAGCCAGCGCGCCCACAGTACATTCGCCGCCAATCCTCCCTTGACACATTTGACCGCCGACCTATGCCGCGATATGGCGATGTCGAAAGGTATGAGACCCACGAGTACCGTCCGCCCGCCAATGTGCCCATTCCACTCCCCATCCGCGAGCGCCGCCGGTCGCCCCCTCGCCACTTCCACGACGAGGATGATTTCGAGGAGATCAGATACGATGAGCGCGGCGGAAGGGGCCGGGAGCGAGAAGACTACCGGGAAGTCGAAGTCCATCGCGAGAAGAGCCGAGTGCGCAGAAGCAAAAGTGTAGCCGCCAAGTCCACACGCAGCTCTTCCATTTCCAGCTTTGAAGAAATACAGCCTTCCCGAGCAACCTGGGGCAAGAAGGGCAAGACGAGACTCCCAAAGCGCTTAGTGAAGAAGCAAGCTGTCATCGACCTCGGCTACCCATTCGAGGAAGAGGTACGCCATTTACTTCGCCCATTGAGCTGTCGCTAATCATACTAGGATGACTTCATCATCATTACCCGAGCCCTCGAGAAGGAGCACATTGACGAAGTGATCAAAATTAGCGAGTCTTACAAAGAAGGTACGTAGCCCAGAGTCCACTCAAGGCACTATCTAACAATTTGCAGAGAAAATCACCTACGTTTACGGGGACAACGTGGAGGAACCCCCGCCACCTCCAGCGTCTGTTGCGCCGCCAGCATCCGTGGCACCGCCCCCACCACCTCCTGCGGAATACTATCCTCCACCTGCATTTGTTGCACCACCACCACCACCAGTGCAATACGCCCAACCACCACATACCGTGGTGTACGCCCAGCCACCGCCATTCCAGCATGCGCCATCTGTCTACGCACCATCAGAGCGTGCTCCGTCTCCATCAATTCACGAGCATGAACGCTACGTAGAAATCGACCGCTCAGCTGCTATCCATGGTCCAGCCACCAGTTTCCTTCCGGAACACCGCCAACTCGTCCGCAGAGACGACCGCCGCTCTGAGCGGGAAATCCGCGACGAGATCCGCTCTCTGGAAGACGAACGCCGTCTACTCAAGTACGAGCGCGAAGGCGACCGCGAGTATGAATTCATTGAGCGTAACCCCCGCAAGGAAGTTATGCGTGTTGACAGGGACCGAAAGGGTAGGTTAGCCCTTGTTCGCTCGGCCCATTAAAGAACGACTCGTTGATTTTCCATGGTTATAGTAGTCCGAAAGGATCGACCCAACCCCAAGATCGTGGCGCTGGCCATGGGCACGCTGTCTTGAGTTGCTATTTTCAGTCAGTTTCTTTTGTCTGGAGCCACACACATCTTCTGCACAAATTCCACGACAATTCTGGGAGAGGGTTACGGATTGTTGGAGTAATCTTTCATTCTCTCTTTTTTTCTCCTTTCACGATTTACGGCCGGATGTTATCCGGTTCCTCCTTCCATTTCCTCGCGTACTACTTTTATGTCTGTTTCCAATTAGGGGGAGGCGCACACCATAAAGGCAAATTCTCATAACGGATCTCTTCAGTGTGTCCCAAAGACAAACAAAGATGAACTTTTATGTATGATAGTAAAGACCTAACGAATATCATGATACCACGGATTATTTGCGACATTCCCTGCGGGAAAATTGCGCCATGAGAATCAACCAGTGCATTTTTGGCCACGGAACAGAACGAAACAAGAAGACGTATACCGCTTCCGCTCTATGGCCCATATCGAAGAAATGAATACTCAGTCTATGCTTAGTGCTGTGTTGGATAAAAAGGAATCGCATACACTCATCGTTCCCTCACTAGTTGACTTATTTCAGGTTTCTTCCCCAGCAAGGCCATGTCTCAACCCACCGCTCACAAAATATGCGGATCAACCTCGACAATCGGCCCCGTATACGAGTACTTTGCGAAAAGCAGATAATACGCTACACTGAATAGCGCAACGCCTCCCGTCACCACACCCGCCCAGTTCATATGCGCGAGATCGGGGCTTACCTGGCTGGGCCAGAAGCTGAAGAAGATAATGAGAACAAGGTAGCAAATAGCTACCACGTTGTTCGCGACTCCCAGCGCACCTTTGAGCCGCCATGGGCCCCATGTCAGACTGCGGTCGAACGCTTCGCCTACATCCGAGCCGTTAAAAATGGTGAGAGGAGAGGAGTTTGGATCGTCGTCGTCCAAGTCGCCGCGGAGACGGCGCCAGAGGAGTAGGCCGAGAGCGAGTAGGTAGGAAAGGTAAAACCCTTCTAAGACGAGGGAGATTGTTCCGTTGAAAGCTGCGCTGTTCCCGATGTTGATGAGGGCGAGCAGTGCGGCAAAAACGGTGACGACAAGGATGGAGACGACCGGTATGGTGCTGCGTTTGTCGATCATGCTCAGAGCGCGAGAAAAGGGGAGGCCGCGGTCGCGGGAAAACGACCACGTCATTCGCGAGGCTGCGGCTAGACAGCCCATTGCGCTGCAGAACTCAAGGAGGACGATTATGGCGACCATTACGCTAGCCCCGGCTTCTGAACCCACAGCATGGTGGAAAATTCGCAGGAAAGGAGCTGTTCGCGCTTCTTGGTCTTGGAGCAGATCCGGGATGTCTTGTGCGCTAAAGAGCACTGCGAACAGCATTCCTAGTGCCAAGGTGCCGTTGATGACGAGACTGAGAAGCATTGAGCGCGGGACATCTGTGCTTGCGTTTCGCACTTCTTCGGACATCTATGTCTGTTAGCATTGACCCGCGAAGCGGTGGCACCAAACTCACGTGCACGACAGAGTCTGTTCCAACGAACGCCAGAGCATTCCCTTGTAGGCCTATGAAGAACGCGAGAGCCGGGGTGCTCCACGAACCTTCGTTATGGAATGTCGAGAAAATCTCCTGGGCCGAGTTGTGGGTGGGGGTTAAGTAGACTAATGGAACAAGGATACCGAAGAAACCAAGTATGTGTACAATCAGGACGACGACTTCGATGGTGGGTAGCGCGCCACTTATGAAGACGTTGATACAGACGCAGAGAAGCAATATGGCCCATATAAGGAGCGTGCCATGCCATCCTTCCCGAACATAGCTCTCACGGAGATCGTTCAAACTGACAAGTTGTAAAACGAGATCGGCAACGAAGTAGCATACGGAAGTAAGAGCTGCAACCCAGCCGATGACCGTAAGCCAACCTGGTAGCGTTAGTAAACCGCCGGTGACTGAAGTGAACATGACACACCCGTAACGTAGCTGAAGAACTTCTTGTTCGACTGCGGCGCGAGAAGTGACACCCAGTGATATTGCCCCCCAGCCGTTGGGACCGCACTGGCGAGCTCACCAATACTGACGAAGACGGAGAAGTTGCCGAGCCATATGAGTATGAAGCCGTAGATGAGACCTGCAGGTCCGCCGCTGTAGAAGGAAGACGTCAATTACTGTAGATGAAATGCGCTACTTTCATTCTTACTTTGTAAAGCCTATTGAGAAGATACTGAAGTGACGTCAGCGAAGTACCTTGTATCAACCTTACTCACTTACACAAGCAAGGTTTCCCAAGTACACATCAATCCACAAGAGAGACCCGTCATCGACACCAATCCGAAACGTCGCTAACACTGTCAGGTTGAAAGTTGATAACCCGGGATGACCATTTACCTTGAGCACCTGTTCTTTTCCCACTCGAGCCAAGTCATATCTATCGCGATCGAGCTCTTGCCCCTTTGACCCGGACAACATGCCCCTACCTCTGGACCGTAGATTGTCATCTTCAAAGTGCTGGAGGTTAATACGCTTCTCCATGGTAAGCTCCCTCTCTTCCGTGACCCGTAAGAGGCTGAGCAATGATATGGACAACAAGACTACTGGTAGTAACGTATCCTTAGCAGTAAGCAAGTAGATTGGGAAACGAAAAATGGCATCTAGGAATGCGACCGTGATACAGGACATATGCAATGCAAGTCAATCTCGTTATATATGCTTCTACAGGTACTATGAGCCATGTGAACCGGAAAAGACGGTAAGTGTACCAGGGATCTGCCGCTCGGCAACGCAGCGATGCGTATGGAAGTCAGACACCGAATCTCCGTTTCTACCTACTCAGGTAACTGTAGGCAGTCTGCAGAGACGGCGGCAGCTGTACACATAGCACTGCAGTCATAGCTTCAGAGAGTAGATTCCCACAAAAAACATTTATTGGCTCTTGGGGCGTGCAATTGCGCTGCCCACGTTGCAAAAAGCGGTTGCATGCATAGATTTGGACCCTTGGCTCACATGTTTCCAAGGTTATAGAAGCAAACGACGTATCGCCTGGTTGTTCTCGTGTGTTTGCCCGATGGTGTGGACTATGCTTCAATAGGTGGATGCAAAACTGCACTAGAGCTTGCGCTGTGCATACCGCCTATGCAGAGGCGCTTGCCGCAATTAGTCTAAAGAGAAAGACAGGCATTGGTGAAGGGGTTGAGGAAATATCCTACTCGGCGCGTGTCACTCCATATGCGACGATAGGACATTGTGGCCAACTAAGAGGCATTCTGTTTGAAGGCGTTTCATGGATGGGTGACAACAAAAACGGTTGTCATACCGTTGTGGTCGATTGCGGAGCCCTTCCCCCGCAGATCTGTCGTGATACGTAAATTGATGAGACAGAAAGAAGAGCGGTGGTTGGAAGGGGACGAAGAGAGAAGTGGATCTCTGGACCTCGTACCACACTACTTAGTCATCTATCCACGTAAAGAGCCATTTCCACTTCCCCAAATCATCTTCACACACGGCTTCAAAGGCCATTTAGACACGCCGAGATGTCATACCCGATACTCCCATTAGCTTTGCGTGGATGCGGATACAGGCTCCAATTTTGCTCATGTGTGTCTTGGTGAAGCTGAATACTCACTTCAGGGGCAGTGTCTCAGTAGAGTTACGCACCCAATGATCGCAACCCCAGCAATTATTTCAACGTCGGCATGTTGCAGCAAGTATCCGAGACCCGCCCGTCTCGGCATGTGTCTTGAGACAGCCATCACAACGTCATCGGGAACCTGCGTACATGCGCTCCCCGCAGATAGTATACTTGCACCTGCTCTCAGAAGGCTGAGATGTGCAGCCACTGTCATGCTCGATTACATCGACTAGCAGTACGCGTGAAACACCCATTCTGCCAGATAATGTAGGACACGAAAATCTCAAAGCAGCACACAGCGTCTTGGTTGACGAACCAAGCGAACTTCTAACCGGAAGTTATGGTGTGTCGTGACACCAGTTTGTCAACCGAGCATGAGAGCTAGACCTGAAAGATTTGCCACTCGAAAATATGCTGTAGGGAAAGGGATTGTTGCTCACATGTGGATTGAGAATAGTGCCGTGATGCCATCGTGATAAGATGTCTCAATGCATCAGACAGGAGGCTGCAGTCATGTCATTTCGAGAATTTGGTAATCGCAGCTCCTGTGTGATTCTAGAGCCTGTAGGGCCAATGGGCCACTGTAATGAGACTTGCAATCGCTACGGCAACATCAAAGTACCCGAGGGCTCGACGTGATTTTTCCTTAGAGTCACTACTAAAGGCGAGACCAGAGACTTCCGGCAACGATGCTAACCTCAACGCACAACCTCAATCTCATCACTTGGACCTTCGCGGCTCTTCACCTCGGCTTCCTCCCACTCTGCGCTAAATACAGTGGTCTTCAGAATCTTAGAATGACTCCCGGTGCTCGCAGTCTCCCATCTCTTATCCTCCCATCTCTTATCCTCCCATCTCTTATCCTCCCATCGCTTCTCATCCCCATGTTTGTGCTGCACTGCCGTAATTTCAACATCCATCTCGCCATCTAAACGTCTTGGACCTCCAGGAATACCCGATGCCGATGTCGCATGTGTCGTTTTCTCTTGCGAGAGAATTGGTAGGAAACGCTTGATCCTGATGTTTTCGGGGCGACTCTTCCTCAATGGCCTCGTGACGCCGCCACTGAGTTTAGATGCAATGCTAGAGAGTTGGTAGGAGCTATCTTTATTGCCAGAGTATCCGTGTTCGGATGACGAAGTGCCCCGACGGCGCAAGTCGTCGCTCCCATACAGTCCAGATGGAATAGACTCGAGGAGTGGTCGTAGGTAGGGTACGCATGACGTCAGAATGGTGATGCATTCAATGATCTGTGTGAGGAGTGTCCATCTCCAGAGGGTCTTTGTGGGATTTGGCGAGGAGAAGCCACCGAGATATGCCATTTGGACTGCAGTTGCTACAACGTCTCTGAGATATGTGAGCTGCGAACATCAAAGAACATGAAAATTCCAAGACACGTACAGCGATCGAGCTCCAAAGAAGGTGAGAATGGTGATCTTCTTGCTCATACTCATCTGCAGTGTAATGATGACATGTACCGGAAACCCAATGAGCGCCAAGTCAGTGAGAATGTTGATTGCACCCATGACATGCCAGAAGGAATTATAGAGAGCTATTAGCATCATCAAATAGAGGTAAAGTGAGGCTGCAACATACGATATTGAAGCATCTCTCCAGGTCGCCTAGGAAGCGCCATGGCTCGACTGTTCCGCACTGGAAGGCCGAAACCAGGACTGAAAACACTCCCCATATCGCAATGAAGCCAGTTAGTACCAGGCTGAAGTAGCGATGCAGCTTTGAGGTAGTGAGGATCATGAGCAACGATATGATTGACAGTTTTGCGAACCCTAGTGTTGCGATGTAGAGCATTTTGTTCGCATATTCGGCCTGAAATCGATCAGTACGTTAGTTCTTGATGAGGAGGCTTAAAGCGTTCCCTACTTTCTGATATGCCACAATCTCAGCTTCAGTCAGCAATGAGATATCTCTTCCGAGCCCATTCTTTGTCTGGAGACTGACGGTCACACCAGAAGCTATGCTCGCAATCTACTTATAGACACAATTAGTACATCGAAAAACCATACGAGTATACATCGTGCTGATGAATACGTACCAGAGCCAGCATTACGAAAGCGTCATCAACATCGAATCTTCTCCGGAGTGCCCGCTTCGTAACGAGCCTAGTCAGAACCGCCAGCGCAGAAGTAATCAACAAGATCCAAGCAACAACGTTGACGAATGGACCGACATCCGCGCTGCTTCCCAGTCGCCGCGGAATGGGGTGATGGGAAGAGACAAAAGATAATACTGCCATCATCGCATTCTGCGTACTGATCGATTAACGAGACACCAGCAGCGTGCGATAACGGGAAAGAGACGGTAGTAACAGCAAACTTCTCAATGTCGGCGCAGTATTGTGGCAGCGTTAGTGGGCGAAAAAGGAGCCGATCACTTAGGTGTTATCAAAACAAACGAACAGAAAACATGTGTGGCTACCAGGTGTCTTAACGCGTCTACCCATCTGAGCATCATGGGACGTGCGAACGACGTATGGCAGCGAGCTGCCAGGCGGACAGGAACGCGCAGTTGGGAAGCCAACTATCAACATATTGCACAATGTCATTATCCGCCTTTGTCCACAAGACGAGACACTCGCAAATAGCGAGGTAAGATAGACTTCGGGCTGGGAGAAGGCGAAAGGTGCGCGGATCCTGGGTGTAAAGACGCCGTTGTACAGCGTTGCGCATGTGTCCCCAAGTGAAGAATTGGCATGCAAGAATGGAGTGCTGTATGGATCATCAGTTTGAGTTCCTCGTTTGGAGGTAGGCCTGTGCTACCCGATCCAATGCACGGATGAGCTGGGGTGAGTTGTTAGCCAGAACTGCGCTGAGGCCCCTGGCATTGAAAGCCCTGTCGCGACATTGTATTTGCAAAATTTGACAGGCTTCTGGATTTTCGATTGCTTGAAAACTTGCTTCAAGGCCTGTCCAACTTGGTGGAACCCTGTGGCACATCAAGTTCGACACCGTGTCACGACAGCTGTTACCGGGAACTTGAGAGGCGGTCGTGCACTACCGCTGTGATACACTTGCCAGCACACATTTTATGCGGTGGCCCATCTATGCACTAAATGGAAGTGGGGGCACCATTGGAGTGGTAGCGTTATGTATCAGATGCTAGCTACTCACAAATTGTTGCATCGACAACGCTGTGGAACATCGCCAAGGCGGTCATAGCTTGCTAGAGATTGAGCGACGAGACGTATAATGGAAAGACATGGTTTGTAAAGCCCTTGAAGATCTATGTTCTAACCCAATGACTTTGGTGACTTAAGGATAGGCTGGAAGCATCCTATGCTTCCTGTATGTGTAATAGTACCGAGCTACATTACGTGTAGCAGTCGACGACAGCTATGTCGGATCAGCCAGTCCACAACTTTAAGAGTAGATGTTCTCAATACCTCAAACCTTACATCGAAGGTAGACCTCTAGATTTCTAGATACGAGGTATCGGTATTAGGAACGGAAGCTCTAGGGGCTTCCGCAGTTTGTTACACTCTCGTAATGCTTCTGTCTAGGACGATGTTCTCAATATCCCGCGCATCCTTTCCACATAGTAGATGACGAATGAGCTCCTTGACCTTCTTAGAATCTTCTCGGGAGAGATGGCTGATGTCGCCGAGCGAAGGTTTGCCGTGCTCCCAATGTACTCTATCATCGATAGGGGCCGGGTTGCGGGCTACTTCGTTAATGTCAGGCATGGCTCGGGATGCCAAGTGCAAGGGCATTGGGGCTGCAGTTATGCCCATCGCAAGAGCAAATAGCGAGAGTAGAACAGTGGCGGCGTGCATGATGGTCAGATCGGATCTTGCGGACTTGTTTTGGTATCTACACTCTGCTTGAGGTCAGCACGATTCGCTTAGGCGAGATAATTTTTCACGTACTGATAGATGGATATTTGGGAAAAGCCGTGATGAGTGTAATGATACATATTGATGTCTCTACACCCAAATATATGCGTAGACTGCTACGTACCTCAGCGTGACATCTTCGGAATCATGACTTCTCGTTTGTGATCTTCATTTTTCCGGCGTTTCAGACGCGCACGCCTTTCAGCCACTCGGGGCGGTCGCCCGGCTCGGAATTATGGTTGCACTACGCTCGTCCCGGAAAGGTTGAAGGAGCGATTGCAATAGTATGGTGGAATCGGACGGTGGTTGAGCTCGTGAGAATATTGGATGACGGTACTGGCCTGGTAAAGCGTGAAGTGTCCGCCTGGCAGTTCTCATAACCGAAGCGACTTCAGGTACATATCCTTCCAGCCCATGGCTTACTCCACGGCTCATGGACGACAGCGATCATGTAGTGTAGCTTAGATCTATATCGCGTTGCATATTGACCGGAATATGTCAAAAGCTGAATGGTCGGTATTCTCGTACATAATGTTGAGTAAAAGTGTACTCTGTGTATGATTGAAGCAGAGGGCGCCAGATCCTCCACCTCATTTTCCCCTTTCCGTACGTTTCAGTCACAACCTTAAAATATAATGACTTCTTCTGCGTTCGTATCTTGTTCATACATGTCCTTGTGCCCGTGACGCTCAAAATACGCGAGCTGGAAATCTCGATATGGAGACCCGGGCGGACAGAATGCAAAGTTCTCAAGAGTGTTGGTCGCCTCACGATAGTCGTCGAATTCGTAGCAAGCGTTCTGGTCTAGGCGCTTTGCCCACGCGATTAATCCATCCCAGTCGCGACATTGCCGCACCTGACCATCTCCAGCTTGATGGGAGAATGGTGCTGACATAGGCGTATCATCGGCTGTACACATAATATCTTGTCGGATCCCATCCAGACAGTGGTAAATGTGGCGGAGATTGAAGGGCTGGTCACTGCCTTTATGCTTCGAAACAATGGCCTTGCGGATTAGTTTCTAATTTTTGTCAGTTTGCGGACGTTGAGCATACGGACACGAGCTCACCAGACAGTGGAGGTCATGTATGCCCTTCACGTAGTATACGCTGCGTTCTGTGTCCCAGGGAAACCTAGTTGAGGGAGGTAGACCAACACGCTCCGCAAATCTGTTGTTGAGGGCAATGGCCATTGCATTGGTGTCGATAGAATCCCAAGCTGCTTCCATATCGCTGTCGCTTGCGTTTGGATGCCAGTATCTCGTCATGCCATGATATGGCACGTTAGTATCGAGAGCCAGCCCGCCTTCGATACCGTGAGCGTGTATCAGATACATGATGCAAAATACTTACTAAAGCCACTCGCAGCTGAGGTGTGCGAGATTCGGAGTTTTGCGTTATCCATCACCAGCAGGATGTTTGCTGAGAGTGAGAGCAGCAGAATTGACAGGTATGCCACAAAGCTACGCGTGTTTGTCGGGATAATCTCTGTACTATTAGAGCCCCATGAGATTCCATCTTTTTCTTCTAATTCGGCCAAGATATGATCCTCTTCGTCGCGACAGACTGGCTGGTATGCGGGAGGTCTTTCCATCTTGAGGTAGTCCGTAGGATGGAGGCTGTGCGCAAAATCTCCGCAGCTCTATAAGGCCAGAACCTTGCGTTCGGCGCGACAGTTGTCCATGTTGCCAGCTGTATATCCATATGTCGCAACCACTGTCGGACGAAAACAGCTCCTAGTTGTCGCACTCCGAGCTCGGACCATAGATGAATGGCGACGCAATCAGCCTCGGTTCGCTGTTACATCGCCGAGCAGGCGGTCTTCCCGTTCTGTACGACCGAGGAAGGTCGCAAGCATTTCTAGGCGGTAATAGCGATATTTGTGCTACCGGACGGGTGGAATGTCCGGGGTTATCGGGGGAGGTGTGCTGGGGAAAAGGGTGTGACTTGCTCGCCTCGCCAAGACGCTAAAAGTGTCGACGGTACCTTCCTTCTTGGGAGACTTCACCCTAACACGGCAATCTACAATGTCCAATACCTGGAACATGCTATATCTCCGGTTCCGCTGTTCATGCGCGATGGCGGCGAGGTAGCGTGGCCGACATCTACATTACCTGTCCGATGTCGCCACTGCTTGATCTGGTCACTGACCTGCAGCAATGGGCCAAAGGTACGTGGTTCGCGAGGCAAAAACAAAGCAAGAGCTGGGCAACGTCTTGAATGTTATCTGGGCCGCCAATTACACACCCTACGAACCTTTCATGCAGCTTTTCTTCCCTGTTCTTGGGTATACAGCTGCTCACCGCGAGGCCGCCATCAACGAATCGAAAGAGCGTTTGTGGGAGCAGCATCAGGCAGATCGAGCTAGTCACTGGTTCTATGCCTTTGACACAGTCACAAACAGGACGGTTGGTTGCGCACAATGGGTCATTTCGACAATAAACCCTTTCGCTGCAGGTACACCAGAACTAGCGGCACCATGGTGGCCTGAAGGCGAATATCGGAGGTTCTGCGAATCGATACTGAATCAGGTCTACAGGCCGCGTGCGAGTTGGATGACGCGGCCCCATTGTGGTAAGTGAAGTATCAGTGTCTTTCTTCAAAGGCGCTATTCCCGAGGAAAATTGGTATGGAGGTGGAAGGAACAATCTTCTTCCCGTTGCTGACTATGGAACAGCACTCAATTGGATGGCAGTGGACCCTGCTCATCGACTTCGTGGTATTGGTTGCCTTCTCATGGACGTTGGCATTGCGCGCGCCGATGAGCTCGATCTGGAATGCTGGATGGAAGCATCTGGTATGGGCAGGCCGCTTTATGAGAAGTTTGGTTTTCAGTCCTTGCTAAGAATCGCATTTGACACTGATAAACCAAATGCAAGCGACGAGTGGAGAAAGTGTGCACACGAGCTGGCTCCTCCACCAATTATCGCCATGTGGAGATCGACAAAGTCATCCAGAAAGGGTGGTCATGGCCAGCCTCGAATGCCATGGACGTTGGGTACGCGAGCGTGAAGATCGTCAAAGAGAGGTTGAGTACGCCAGTAGTCAAACGAGGGATCGATTGTTCAACGCATTTGGGACGAGGCACAGTTGTAGACCCAAGAGAGTTCAGCAATGGTAGCGTAGGGAGCACGCGGGTCATACGTTTTGTGGAGCGCGGGCAAGTGATTGTGACATGGTATACTACAAATGAGTCTTGTTAGTCAATCAACACATATACGGGATCAAAAGAGATGTGCGAACCCGTGATCAACATTGAGCTTCCCAATGATCAGGCTTGCCAGGTCCATTCTAAACACCGAGAGAAGTAAACCTCTAGCAGCACCCGATACGTACAGTTCCGCATTTTCCAGCTTCCACAACACGGTAAGCTGTTTGCGTTTGATTGAATACTCGTTTCTAGAGGGCCTCTGCACATAGTCTCCTCCGTTCTACCCTTTGCTAGAAAGCCGGACTCACCCAATAAGACGGCAGCACTCAACCGAGTAACTATGACGGCACACGCAGGCTGTGAAGCTGAGCGGTCGAAGTTTGCTGAAACGCCAATAGTAGAGTCGACAAGGGACTATTAATAGTTGCCAATGGAAAACAGGCAGCAAAAAGTAAGAGCGCGTGGCTCTGCTATGCCTCACCCGTTCGTTCATGTCGGCATACTGTACTTGACGCACCAATCGGCCTACGCTTGATCTTTGTCTTGAAGATCGCAGCCAGCTGTCCTAGATTGGCTAGAGGTTACTTCTGCTGCGGCACAGTGAGACGATACGACAGTAAAGCGCAAATCCCCAAACCGTACTGGAGATGCATGTTCAACAAAGACGGACGAGTGAGAACACATGAAAAAGCATTCTCGAAGCCGATTCTTGTGCAATACCTCTGCTACAATCTAATCACTGCCATCCAACCTTTAGCTTCGCAATCGCTTCATGCTCGGGGATTACGTCAGCCATCTTCGCGTCAATATCCATGATATTCGCATCGTGGACAGCTGGTGACTTGTCACCACAGGCTTCGCCAACTACCTAGAACGATTATTAGTGACGTCCATAACGACTCATGCATTGCAAAGTCGGTCCACACCATTGGTCGGAATCCCAAACACATTGCGTCCAAAGCAGTCGCGCGCACACAACCACTTGTGCTGACGCCACAGATGACCAGTGTATCGATATTGGCGAGTTGGAGTCGCGTCGTGAGGTCGGTCGCAAAGAAGGCGGACGGGTAGCGCTTGGAGATGACGACTTCGCCTGTCGCCGGCTCTAATCCCGGAACCCAGCTTTCGAGGCCAGTTTCCCTGCCCCGCTGGAAAACGGTCAACAGCGGAACCTTGGAGAAGAACAGTCCCGCATCCGCCATGTCCGGCTCCATGTATTCGACTCGCGTCCAAATCAACGGTATCTTTCCTTGGCGGGCAGCAGCGACGAGTTTCGCGATGGAAGCGGGCGCGTCCGCAGATGCAGGGTTCGTCCGGGTGTCCAATGGACTATCTTCGCTCCAGTAGGCGTTGCAAACGTCGACGAGCAGCAGCGCAGGTCTGCTGCCCCATCCTATCTTTCCTGAGAAGCCGCTCGCATGGCCGCTCGGGGCTTGCAAAGACATTTCGTCGTGGGTGTTCGGTACTAGAGGTTAGTCATGATCACGTCGACAAAAGAGCGAGGAAGCTATCATCGTAGCGTCCGCGGATCGAGCCGATTGCTACCTAGGTGCGGCCAGCGTCGTCAACCCTTGCGGCTGACATTTCTTATATAAAGGCGCAGTGCTGACGAGGGTGCCGGAACGGAGCTTCGGAGCAGTCTCAGGGCAATTTAGGCGGCTTTCACCACGTCGGGAGCAAGTATCCGGCAGTAGTGCGGGCCATTGATGTACCGACGCCCATACTACCCGAGGTATCTTGTTCATTTCGCACCGCCACATGGGCAAACCCGCGGCTGCACGCATTTGAGCATTCGGCAATTGACGCCATGGCTTACAATATCGCCAGCCGGCCTGTCAGCGAACCTAGGCAGTGTTGATCTCTGGTACCACCCAATACGCGCGCTCGAGGGCCTCTATTCACACATGAAGCCTGACCCCGGACTTGGCACATGATCGGACTTCCCCACATGAGCACGAGCGTGCAACCGGAGGCCGATGGCTCTCCTTCTCCCAAGACTGCCAGCACTGCTCCCACCATGGAGGTAAGAGAAGGAAGGATAGGGAACGCCTTTGCCTGCGAGCGATGTCGAAAACACAAAGTCCGTTGCGTCCCATCGGATGCCCCCAGCATTTGCCAAAGGTATGTTTACTCGACCCTCCCGCTGCTCCACATTAAATGACACGTGCCCAGATGCCAAAAGGCGAGGGTTGAGTGTGTTGAGCATGTCGCCCGCAGGCGGCCAGCAAAGGCGCGTAGTGATGGCCAGACACCCAGCAAGTTGCGCGACTTCGACAAGAAGCTGGACAAGTTGTCTGCTATCGTGGCGACGATGGCGCCGTCTCCGGCGCCGTCTAGTTTGCCTTCCGTAGCTACCATTCCCTCGCAGCTCACCGTCCTGGAAAATTCGCAGCAGCAAGCAGCAGCAAAGCCACTTGTCGCTCAAACCGTGCCAATACCGTCTGCGCCTAGTACCGCAGCGCTTCCAGGCCCCGGAAGCCAGTGCGATAATTCACTACCGTTCTGGGAATCTCTCAACGACACACTGTCATGCCTCGGACGACTGGATCCCGTCATCAGGTCCATTAGCCTGGTACACATGCAAATGTTACTGGATACCTATCGGGGTATGGTGGACTTTTTCCCGTTCGTAATACTGCCGAGGGATTGCCGTTGCCAGGATCTCTTCCAGAGCCGGCCAATGTTGATCTTCGCCGTGTTGACAGTGTCTTCTTACGACTCAGTATTGCTCCAACACACATTGAGCCAGGAATTCCGGAAAGTAGTCATGGTCAAAATCATGAAAGGCGAAAAGAGCCTTGACTTGCTCCAGGGACTGCTGGTTTTCATAGCTTGGCATCACCACTATATGGACGTCCAAGCAGTCTCGATCACGATGCTTCTCCAGCTATGCTTAGGCATAGCACATGACCTGGGCCTGGACAGCATATCAAGGAGTGTGAGAAGTCCCCTACAAAAGGATGATCCCCGAGACCGAGAAGCGAAACGAGCTTATCTAGGTTGTTATTATCTATCATCCAACATAGGCCTGATGCAGCCTTTGAAGGCGCGCGCCATGTCGCACACGAGCACGCTCCGGAATTACGCCTCGGAATTGGCTTCTACTTGGGAAAATAAGACCGACACTGTCCTACCAATTTTGATGGGTGTCTGCCAATACATGGAAGATGTGGAGGAGACTTTTCGCAATCAATCGGAGCAGGCAATCGTCATCCGTACTCAAGTCAACCGCTTGACCGAGAAATGGGAGAACATTCGACTAACGTCCAAGCTCCAGGCGAATGATTTCGGTAAGCACTCTCCGTGCAACGAAATTGCCTTGATTCTAACACCTTTCTAGCAACATTGCAGTGGCTGCAACTCGCAGCGCGCATACATCTATATCGAACAGCAGCTTCCGTGGAGCTTGTGGATCGAGACAGCACACCGTGGGCGTCAGGATTTCAGCTGTCGCTGCGCGTTACCTACGTGCGATCGGTGGAACAGTTTCTTGATAACAGCACGAAATTGACCTCCGCCCAATTTGAGTATGTTTCGTTAATTGACTGGCTCAACCTGGTGAACTCCATTACCAGCTTGAGTAAACTAGCACTTCACGCAACACCAATGCCCGGTTGGGACCCTAGTGAGCTGCAGCTTGCAAGAACATTCGAGCACTATCGGAACCAGCTATCTTCCCTAATGCCTCGTCCTCGCGATTCTCAAGACCCCAAGGAGGATACGTTCGAGCGGTTTCGGCGCATCACGTCACTAATGAGGCTAGCCCTACATGATGCACCTGGCAGGGGAAGCCCAAATGGCACCACATTCGAGCTTTCGACTGGATCAGGACGTACTGTATCTTTGCTGCACAACCTGGCTCTGCCGAAAATCAATGGTGGCACCATGAATGGGGGAGAAAAGCTGCCCAGTCTTCGGGATGTAAATCCATCGTTTGATGTCACTGGCAACGATTTCCACTGGAAATTCTTGTTGGGTACGGTTTGAGCAGACTTGCATTCCTATTCTGTTCACAAGGTTACGCCTAGATCGCCTAGCCGAGTCGGAGGTTATTTGCTTCACCGGTCAAGGCTCCGCCAAGCTTGCTTGCGCCTCCACGGGGTGGTTGTCCTTGTGGCGTCTTACCCTTTCAGGACTACAATCCTCATCATTCGGATCATCCAAACCTCCACCATCGGTACATTCCCAGATTCATCCCTCGAATGAACCCATTCAGGCATTTTTGGCCGGTATGGAGATACTATGGTAGGCGATACATCGCATGCGCCCTCCACATGTACGGCCAGCCTGCCGCGTCTCATAGGCAGTCTTCAAGGCACACTAGCCATCGCCTTGGATTTTGCCTGAAGTTGTTGCGAACACACCAGTGACAATGCTACTCCTTCGTTCTCTCTTTTGCAGTTCAACATCAGTGTTCGTTCACCTTTTCGCGGTGCACTATTTCCAACGACCTGTTTCTCTCGCTCATATATACCCAGCACTAGTCATCGCATCAACAAATATCCTCAAGTTGCATTGGTACTCGTACAAAAAGTCCTCTTTTCCTGCTGCTATCTGGGCTTGAGTTTGAGCCAAGCCGTGTTGCATTGGACCTTGTACCAAGGCATCTAAGCTCAAGCCACGGGTGTTGTCACACGACCCCATTGTACTGACTTAGCCTACTGTCCTATGGAAAATTCATGGGCTGATAAAAAGATGGGAGGTCTGGGATGTTAAAAAGAGGCTGCATATTCAGACTAATCTCTCATCATATGCTCCCCCTCCCCTTCTTTCCCAAGGTAAAAAAACACTGGATTGCCAGAATCAACTCCCTACCCTGACTTTCTCCATCATCCCAGCCATGGGCTGCATACCCACCAAACCCAAAATCATAAACGAAGACAATGGTCTTGGCACGAACCACACGAAATGGGTCAGTGCCAACGGCGGCGGGCAATTGAATTCCGGGGGTTCAGGCGGGTATAGATATACATATGGAGGGTTCAATGGCGGTTACCACGGCGGAGGTGATGCAGGCGGGGCTTCACAAGGTGGCGGCGGCAGCGGTGGTGGTGATGGTTGAGGCGGCTGCTGAATGATACGCGCAGAGTGTTAGGGTGTATGGTAACTGTAGTTGTAGCGATTCCATGTCGCGGTGTTGTGGGTCTTCTCGCATCAATGGTATATGCGCCCCCTTCGATAGCAACTCTCGCAGACCGCACTCCTTTGGTACCAGAAGCCTGTGGCAGAAACTAGGGCTTGCTCGATTTATGTGATACGCCTTGTACATGAGCATCGCTATGGGGTTGCACATCTTCCCAGTCCGCTCCAAGTCTCGAGACGTGCAGACGATAAATAGGTACTCTCCCTCACTGTGTACACTTGGCCTCGTCGATGCTACAACACGTTGTCATAGTAACCTCTGTTACCCATTCCTCCACTTCCACTGTTGTCCTGCTTATCATCTACATGATGGGCACCATACGAGTTATGAAGAGAGGGATGGTAGTTTTCAGATCATGTAGGAGAAGACGACGGGTGAAGAGAGCGAAGAAAAGCCATGTGTCCGATCTAGCGTAATTCTTCTTCATTTCGACTCCAATGCAAATACGATTCTGGGTATCATTGCGCTCATGCCTACTACTACTACTGAGTTTTGCTTCTATAACCCGCTATTCTCAAATACCACCGTACTCCTGTCAAATAGGGCAAACGAAAGATGACGCCGTCGCAATCGCATAACAACCACGCTCAACGTATCATACGGAATGGATGACCCTCGGTACTAAACACCCAGCTATCCAAACTCGCAACCTCGACGTCTGAAAACGTGAGCCAGAGGTACTTGAGCGTCTCGGCGCCCCAGAAGCTCTCTTGCATATCGATCCACTTGCTGTCGTCTTTTGTGTGTGTATCATATACGTCGGCTAGTTGTGCATATCCGAATGGTGCTTTGCAATGTTGTTCCATGGCGGAGAAGGCTTCCCACGCCCAATCGCGGTATCGCTGCTCGCCTGTCATGCGCCAGGCGTAGAAGACGCTTTCGAGGTACTCGGGTCGCCCCTTGTAAGATGTGTCGAGCGCCCAGATACCAGTGTCCAATGCCTCTCTTTCTTGACGCGCATTGTCAGGGACGTGGAGTGGATCGTCGTAGCTCAGCTTTGGTATCCATGACCATGTTTCCGGACCGATGTGTGTAGGGGTAGAGGCATACGTATGGCGGCAGCCTTCGAGAAGCGCGAGGGCGAAGGTACGTAGGTAGGGTTGGTCGTAGACTTTGGACGCGAGGAGGATGGTGCCGGGGGCAAAGCAAGCGAGATGTCCTTGCTGGTTTTCGTACCGATTGTCGTCTTGACGGCCAATGTAAAGATGTTGCATGTAGTGTCCAGGCGCAGGGGCGGAACGAGAGGTGAGGTGCGTGCGGAGCGAGTATGCGGCCTGCATGAATCGTTCCTTGTAGGTCACGAGATGAGGGTCTGAAGGCGGTGCCAAGAGCGTCATCTTAACTAAGTATTCGTAGTAGGAATCATGTCCACCATCCCAGTGCCTCTCTCGACCAACGGGTTCTCCAGTCATGATGTCAATAGGCGCGTCCACCATTCCTGCCCATGGTGTCTTCCAATTGGACCACACCAGAGGCGCCCAGGCTCGCGTCGAGTTTTGCGCGTAAATAGCATCGCCAGTCAGTCTCGTGAGGATGCGGTTTTCGAGGATTGAGGAGCCGGTTCGTGCAGGGCCGATTGCGGGATGATCATACTCGCGCTTTGCGGGGTCGTCATGCAGGACGAAAGAAGGGTGCGGCTCGCCTTGTTCCGTTGTGAAGTCTACACGTGGCCAGGGCATGCCTGTGGGAGTGTCGTACGCCGGCGCGAGCTTGCCTGCAAGAGTAACGGTATGCTCTAGTACAAGGTCGCGCGCCTCTTGGCTCAATACATCCTCCGGTATGAGTCCAACGTCGTATAAGTCTACAATCGACAGTAGCCCACCCAAGTATCGTATCGTGGTTTCGAAGGGGTCGACAAGGTCCTTTGCTTCGGTGAAGTCAATAGCCAGTATGTGCTCCAGCGAATACGCCAGCTCGTCCCAAAGTCCCATGAGCGCCAACGTGCTTGCCGAGTCTACGATGAAAGCCCCCCATCCATTTCTGGACGAGGAATTGCCCCCTGTCACAGGCAGGATATCATCGCAGCCCCACGCGTTCTCCCTGTACTTCCAAAATGTATACTTCATAGCATCCCGCACACTCTTTGCCCGCGTCTCATCTGCCTTGCCGGTGCCATTCCAGTTCGCATGTTGTATGTGAGCGCCAAACTTGGGTACGCCACGGTCGCGAACGGTCGGGTTCTGGAACTCTTTGATGAGCAGGTAGAGGGTGATGACGATGATGGCAGCGAGGAGCTTGAACGAGGATTCTGGATTCCGTTCGAACTTCGACTTGCCCCAGCGGCGAAAGCCGGGCATATTTGGAAAGATTATAAGCCGTATGGTGTTGGCGGAGGCCTCAAGAAGCGGGTGGTAATAGCGCACACATCTGTTCTCAAGATGCAGACGTGGGGTGGAGGTGCGGTGGCCGAGTTAGATGTTCCCAGTTATCATGTCATACTCTGGCAATGAAGACTTGCTGCAAGGGATATCTGAACTCGGAGAATGAAGCCAGACTATGAATGCACTGCCAAAGCCCGAATGCGAGCGATGATGGTGCTGCTTGGCCTCGGCTTGGCATTTCGAACCCTCCGCATTGCTCATCCCCAACTCTGTTTTTGGTATTACAACAATTGCAACTTCACAACCTCGAAATGGCGGTTTGGCAGTAAGAAGGCCTCCTTTCTTCCTGAACAAAGGTCTCGGGTCTAACTTTTATGTAGATGGTTCAAGGGCATACCACCCAAGACGCGCATGATTATCGGCGTGGGCGTCATGGCGTATGCGAGCGCAGGCCTCTACTTATCCGACAAGGCTGAGGAAAAATTCGGTCTTACGCCGACTGAGAAAGACAGAGAAGAGCTGCGCGATGCCTTGCCTAAGATATCCACTGTCGAAAAGCGAAACAACTGAAATCTGGGACCTAATACGTGGTGTGAAGAGCACATAAAGAGGACGGCAATATAAATTACTACAGGTATGTTTGATTATTTCTCAAGGGATGGACAAAACTTGATCGTCTCCCAGCGCATATTCAATATTCCCGGCTACCCTGTCGGGGCTGGCGCGTTATGATGAGTCTGTTTCAAAGCGCTATGCTGCTGGCTCTCACCTTGGTTGCGAGAGCTGCGTGCAGCCGGGCATGTCATTCAGGGCATGTGACCAGGGACTGCGGCTCACGGCTGCCTCGTTCCTTCAAAATGAAGGGCGTAGCCCACGGAAAAGAACCATGCCTGTCGCTTACCTGAATGGCCGCTTCCAACCATAAAATTCACTCAGCCTGGCGCTGCTCCTCGCTCTTCACCCCTCAATCTTATCACTATGCTACAGCAATCGACCCCAAGATTTCGCGCTTGTTAATCTATCATCTCGCCGCCAGTTTCTCACTTGAATGGTACTTTGAGAAGGATGCGCGTTGTAGTATTAATGGGATCAGGTGCTGTGATATCAGTATTTATCCAGCTGGGGAGGGTACATTAGCTGGCCAATATGCTCCTTCCAAGCATAACACCATTTCACAATTTGTACGCAGCATTGCACTTTAAATGGGGAACGCTATGAATATCATTTTTACTAGCAATGGCCATCAACTTTCCCTTGAAGTGTAGGCCCAGTGAGTTCAGTCACTTATGACATGAATCGAGACCGGGAAAAAGATGAACTTGTAGGATAATGTGCCCGACCAGCTGCTGTATAGCAAAATACCGACTTTCGCCTGCAATATGATTAAAGCCGTCAGACCCAAAGCAAATTCCTGCTGATAATCGGTCTTCTGTCAGGACGATCGGAACATATCCGGATCCCAATAAGGAGTCGATCCTCTTCTACCAGCCTGGCCTCGCACAGGTCTGCTAGATGTATTCGTCTCCCTCGCGCGCCTGTAGCGTGACCAAGAGGTCATAGAAGTCCTTCCTCCAATCGACACATTCGAGGTACTCCCACCAGTGGCGGAGTGCGGGCGCTTCGTCCATGTCAGACTACATCTGGTTAGCATCGGGTCTGCATGTGTTGCTAGCAACTCACGGCGTTGAATGCATCGAGTATGGACTGTTTCTTGATCATGGCAGTCTTCATGTCGGCTTCACGCTCCCACTGACGAAGCTTATCGATATACTTGCACACGTCCTTGGTCATCCTCTCCATGAGCTGAACCTCTTCCTCAGAATCGATTGTCTCATTGTCGGGGGCAGCGTAGAGACGTCCGTCGTACTCGGGCTTGCGGAAGAAGTATTTCTTGAGCTTTTCGGTAACCCACTTTTCACGCGTCGGAGCAGTGAGCTCTTCAGCCCAGAAGATCTTGACATGGTCAGGCACATTGGTCGTCATGGTATCGTGATCTAGCTTGTCGGACCAGCGAGTCTGCGAGTAGTTGCCATAGTACATTTAGCGTTTGCCCACAAGAACGGACATTGGCACATTCTCGTATGAGTTGGAATCCTCGCCAAGCAGATGGCCGAACTCTTCCTCAGGAGCCTTGTTGAGGAATGCCGTAAGCTTGGCACCGTGCTCACCAGGGGCTTGAGGTAGATAAGGCTCGTTCTTCGGGTCGATTTGGTAGTATGTACGGTTCTGAAGAATGCAGGGTCATCTGCCTCCAACGAAACGCAGACCTGGTGACCAAATGGACCCACCCAGATGGTTGGTGAGGAAGTCAGGATGGAACGTGACGCTAGCGCCACTCGAAGGAATTTCACCAGAGTATCCAGCGAGGGTTGTAAGATGGTAAGGCTACCAGATCCTCTCATCGTTCAGGAAAAGATGCTCGATGGACGGCGGCTGGTCCTGGATGACAGTGTTGGGGGAAAGAGGTGGGCTTAGTGTTGGCGTAGAAAAACTGTTTGAAACTTGAACCAACCTGGCCTCCAGTGGTACCATGGCCGTTGGATGCGACATCTGGGTAGTGTTCCTGAGGACTGTTGTGTAATTAGCTTCGACAAATACAAGGGAGTGTGGAAGATGTCGCGGTTGTCACGTTGCACACTTACCCGGTTCTGCTGCTTGCGTCGAACTTCTTGCCGCGCATATTAGGTGGGAGAGACTTCTTGACTGTATCATCGCTATTTACGCTGGGGTTCCTGGTCTTGGATGATATACTGCCATTTGCTTTGTAGATAACATTACCATGTACCTTCAGTTCGTCAGCACCGCCATACAGTGGGCTTTGGGCCTCATTTTTTTTTAGCGTTTCCAAGTGCTGGCTGAACTGCTTGGCATCCTTATGCGATGTTTTGAGGTTGACGTCTTGGAATGGACCAACGTGTACCGGCCATTTGCCTTTATTCAATTTGTCGACTGAAGATGTGAGGCCATGATATAGTTTACTGAGAGCAACGATTTCCTTCTGTAGACCTCTATGCTCTACTTCCAGATTGAAGATGCGGGCTTCAAGGTACGGTGAGAAAGAAGCACTCGCCTGGCTGGTGGTGCTGTTCTGCAGAGCACCAGTCGGTGCGAAGTTGCTGGCAGCGGATTTCATCTGGCAGCCTGTGTTGTGGCTGAAGGACGGAGAATATGGGCCGTGGAAGACTGGGTCGCGGTCAGATATGATGTGGTAAGAATTGAATGAAGATATACTGAAAACATTAGCTTGAGGTTAAGTAAGAGGTAAGAGGGTTTGGGGAACTACTGGAGGTCAACTGTTTGAGACTTCTGGAGCTGAAGGCTGAGCGATGTGTATGTTGCTGCTAGGAAAATCAAGTGGATGAGGCACGTTTGAGATAGAGTATGGAAGAAGCGTGGTGTTGGGGTTGGTGGAGGAAGAATAGGGAGAGGCTGTACATGACCTTTATACAGGACACCAACGCGTATCTCGCTGCCATCGGTCAGACGCGGTAATGGAGCGATGTCCTTGATGTGGCTCAAGTGAGAGAAATGAGGGGTACTATAATCCACGCCGATTCTGAGGTTTGGCGTTCTGGGACAAGTAAAGTCCATCTCAACTATCATAACACAACACGAGTCTGTTTTGGGAGCGCTCGAATTCATGCATGTCAATCGATTGCTGCGCTCTAGATTGATTGCAGGGCTGATGGAGACGGGAGTAGGGTGACCCGAAGCTGCTTGCTGGCGAGATGGTGATGATTTTGCGGCCCTTCAGCTATATGGATTCCGTGCGTGAATTGAGCACTTTGCTCCGTCGCACTGTCATGCCACTGTTGATAATAGCAGACAAATGTACAGAGGGCAAATGGCATATTGGAAACCCTGAGAGTATCTTGGCACGTTCTCTGCCCATGCAGTCTTATGTGAAGCACAAAAGAAGCTTTGTGCCATGGACGCATTTGATCAAAGCCGGTTCTTCTCATGAAGCAGTGTGGCAACTATGCCGCCGTATCCATCGACGTTCAGTCGCTTCCAGGGAGCCGTTAGTCGGCGGTGCTTGGCCAGGTGCTCACGCGTTCCTACTGAAGGCCGACATGGGCTAATCCAAGATGCGGATGCTCGGCTCCCGAAGTCTTTCCGGCTGAGGCTGGCATCTGCTCTTGCTTTGTGCTTTCCCGCCATTGGCGTCTTCCACTTGCATTTCGTCTTCTGTGGCACTCGCTTACCACCGTTGTTCCCAAGCTCTGTGCCCCGCGCTACCCGTGACTATGGCCATGCTCGGGCAATTGCGCATCCCAAACGCCAGGTACCCGCATACTTTACCATACGACTCAATGTGCCGCTAGATGGTGGGTTCCAGGGGAAACCTTCCACGCGAGCTCGCGCGTCTCCGCCGTGGAAGTGAACATGAGCAGCAAAGGCCCGATGCCTCTACTCGTATTGGCAGAGCAAATATATATCTGTTCTCCAACGCAGCAGCTATGCGCAGATACAAGCACGCGCAAAGGCACCCAGCCGTAGTCGACACCGCTGGTGCTTCCATATCCGGATGGACTATACGAAGTACGCGAGGGACCGGGATGATGAGGGGAAGCCGAGGAGCGACACGCGACTGACGCGACAACGTGTCCGAGCTACAACTGCATGGAATCCATTCAAGCAAAGCAAATAAGCCCCGCACGAAGACTTGATATCTGGTTGTCGACATGGCGATTTCAGACGGAGGTGGTGAATGGAGGCCCAATGCAGGGGAAGGAAGGGGAAGGAGGACCCTGACGGAAGCGCGCCAACGTCATTTACGCTTGGACCCTTAGCCGTCATTTTGTTCTCCTCTCGCTGCCAGCCCGTACTCGGACAACGCATGATCCCACCTCGCGAATCGTTTGTGATACTTTTGCACGCTGGGCCAGAAGCATCTGTGTGTTTGTTTTCTTATTCGATCGTCCATTGGTCCTGCAGAATGCCGCCAAAACGCACCCACAACAACGACGAGGCGCATACCTCACTCAAGGACAAACTCCAGAACCTCCACGGCGCCAACGCGCGGGGCGTTCGTCGTAATGGCGGGCCCGGCGTCATGAATGGCAGCAGTTTGAAAGAAGTCGACAATGCCTCTACCAACAGTGGTCACACCTCGACCGACCTCAGCTCGTCGGGCAATGTTAGTCGCGCGCCTCTCCTTATCCTGTCGCAGAATCCCAGCTTGCGTGGACTGACATGCGCCTTCTCGAACAGATCAGATGGTCATCGCAAGAACCCTCTGTACTTCAAGGCTACCGACGGGCCTACCGCCTCGACTGCCCGTCCAGCTTCAAGAACCCGCTCAGTCACGTCGTCCTGAGCCAGGGAATCGGAAGAATGTCTCCGACTATGTCGCGACCCAAATCGAAACGACGCGTACACAAGGACCAGCTGGGCCTGGCAGTCAAGAAGAGCTTCAATTCCCAGGCTGTCACAGAGAGTGACGTGATCGTTGATTGGCTGTACAAGTCGAAACACCAGGGTACGACGCCCACATGAGCCTCCGCGATGCCAGCTTGCTGACCATGCTACAGACAAGGAATTCAGAGTACGATTCGCTCCTCATAGAAAGTGACCGGGCCACTCCACGCATACGCACGACTTCATTTTCGGTTTTCTTCGACGATACCCCTCTTTGGCGCGACCACCGCCAATCTTTATACATTATGGGATATGAGCATTCATTAGGAGTTTAGGATACTGGGCATCTTATGATTAGGGCAGGATTATCATGCATTGCGCGCTAGGCCCACGGCGCAGGTCGGTATGGTACCTACGTACTTCCGATGTACCACTCCATGTGTATAGTTACAAGCATTGTGGATAACGACTATTTGGTAATATTACAATTTGGACTGCATGACGCTGGTACATAGCAAGTCGCCGAGGCTCGGGTATAGCGTGTTCACTATGCGGAAAGCGCATAGTGACCGTTGAAAAGGCCCGCTCTCGCATTATGCGGACTACAACGCATCGACAGTCTCTAATTCAAACTATCCTTTATTTACGAGTCCAAAGCAGCCCTTGGGCCGAGATCGCGCCGTGGTATACTCTCGAAGATTCGACGCGCCCTTTACCGAGGGCGGCCAATGACGGTGCGTCACCGGCCCGTGCCCGCAAAAAGTTATCAATCATCGCATTAGACATCAACGCCCAGGTCGGAGAGGATATCACTGAATAGCAACACCACATTCATTTGTTTGAACCCATCGATCGTCCAAGATGAGTTTCGCTGGCCCGCTGCCGCTCAAGGCGGTGGCTCCTGTACGCATCGCCGGCTCGAGATCTTTTACGAAGTGCCAACGACGATGTATAGCGACGCAAGCATCGAGAGCACAATCGCGAAGACCTTCTATAGCACAAAAGCAACCCCAGAATAATGCACAATCAATACGAGTGAGAATCTGCCAATCATACTCTGGACCAGACATGTGAACTAACACTTTACGCAGTTCTTCCACGCTTCACCTCCATCGTTCGCCATGGCCGACCCATACCAGACGCTCGGAGTCAGCAAAGACGCATCGGCCGCCGATATCAAAAAAGCATATTACGGCATGGCCAAGAAATACCACCCTGACACAAACAAAGATGCTGGAGCGAAGGAGAAGTTCGCCGCCGCACAGTCTGCATACGAAGTCTTGTCGGACGCCGAGAAGAAGAAGGCTTTTGATTCCTATGGCGCCGGTGCCTTCGACGCAAACGGCGGCTTCAACCCTGGGGCTGGAGCGGGGCCTGGAGGACCGGGAGGAAACCCGTTTGGTGGCGGCTTTGGCGGCTTTGGTGGTTTTGGTGGCGGCGCACAGGGTCCGTTCCAAGATATCAATTTTGAAGACTTGTTCGGTGCATTCACAGGTGGCAGAAGAGGAAGAGGTGGGGGTGGACGGAGGAACCCATTCGAAGAAGAAATCATGGTGGGCGACAACATCGAAGTCCAAACGAACATTTCCTTCCTGGACGCGGCGAAGGGTGTCAAGAAGGACATTCACGTTACACCAATGGTTGAATGCGGGACATGCAGTGGTAGCGGACTGAAGCAGGGCGCAAAGAGGTCAGAGTGTAAGAGCTGTGGAGGTACTGGACAGAGAGTAACAAGCATGGGCGGCTTCCACATGAGCGCAACCTGCTCCTCTTGCGGTGGGTCAGGGTTCGCGATCCCCCGAGGCTCGTCTTGCGGCACCTGCGGTGGTGACGGAGCAGTCAAGGAGCGGAAAACTATCACCATCGACATTCCCGGCGGTGTAGAAGACGGCATGCGCCTGCGCGTCAACGGCGAGGGAGACGCACCACTTACCGGCCAAGCCATGTCCTCTGGCCAGATTCGCGGCCAAAAGGGGGATCTGTATGTCCTCATCCGCGTGGCTGCCGACTCGAAATTCAAACGCAACGGCTCAGATATCCTTCACACGACCACCATCCCTCTCACCACTGCTGTGCTGGGAGGTGAGATCAAGATTCCCACTCTAGACGGCGAAGTCAAGGTCAAGGTACCAACCGGCTCGGGAACAGGCGATGGCGTTACACTTTCTGGCATGGGTATGAAGGTGCTTTCCGGACGACGCGGCGGCAAAGGCGACCTGCGTGTGGAATTCAAAGTCAATATGCCCAAGTATCTCAGCGTCAACCAGCGCACAATTCTCGAGATGCTTGCGGATGAGATGGGAGACAAGAATGCTCAGCGAGTCATCAACCCTGGTAAGATGAAGGACGCAGCAGGCAACACAATGCACAACGGGCATGAGAATGAGGGATTCTTAAAGAGTGCGTGGCACAACTTGACCGGACAACATAAGCACATGACGCCTGAGGAACGGCGACAAGCAGAAGAGGATGAGAAGAAGAGGGGTTCTGGTTAAGGTGGGGATGATGATAAGCGTGTTGTATAAACGGGCCGGCGTACACAGCGACACTTCGCGCTATGGACAGCGCGTTTGCAGTAAAACACTGGGCAGCATTTGACGGCGCATCTGAAATTGGTTTGGACATGCTGTACAGAAGTATTTGTATGTGGCCTCTCGACTCAAGGCTTGTAGAACATCATGTTGTTATGATTGACACGAAGAATATAAAGAAAAAAATTGTCGTGGCTGACTGATGTTGAAGTTCTCGAAGTGAATGCATCCGCTAGTCTCCCAGAGCCAATATCGCGGGCGCGTAGCGACGCGGCCTCTTCACCATGTCATTGGGCAGGCGCAAGCCGCAGACGTGAGATCATCCACTTGGTATCTCTCTATTCTCTCGATGGTGTGACTAGAAGAGGTGGTCGCATAGGGATAGCGGTCTGACTTTGGTGGTGTGCTTGCATCGTGATAGGCGAATGCGGGCTGGGAGGGCGCGGCTCTGGTGTTGCTTAATATGCATGTGCCTGGCAGCCCCCACCACTTGCCTACACCACACCCCTTCCAAGCTCACCAACGGCATCGCATAGTCACTACAGCATCGCTACCATATAAGTTTTCGCCGTGCCGCACAGAATCACTTCCGTACTGTGCCCTATGCGGCTTGACGACCGTGTGCCCAGGTGAACAGCCAGCCGACCAACGCATCATCCGCTGTGCATCCCCCATGTCCGCCACGCCATTCGCTACGTGATTGTCTCGCTGCGACTCCACCGACACTCGCCATATCACTACAGGAAGATAGGGCTGACGACGGGTTAAGCTGTTGTACTGGTGTCCTGTTCGCGGCCCACGAGAACCCAATTCCCACGTTGTAACCTGCGCCAGCATCGCTGATCAACGGACACGACCTTCCCGCCTTCGCGACAATACCTCTCCAGAAGACGCGTCCAGCTGCATTCGCCGACGCAGCGCATTCATCGTCTGCCATGGCGACGCAAATCCCTATGATTTCGGTGCCGTTGAAGCAGACGAGCGAGATCGACTGGATAGCCCCGCTGAAGCAGTACATTCGAGCCACGTACGGGGACGACCCGGAGCGATACTCGGAAGAATGTGGCACTCTGAACCGGTTGCGCCAGGATATGAGGGGTGCCGGCAAGGACAGTGCAGCGGGACGGGATTTGCTGTACAGATACTACGGACAGCTTGAACTACTTGACTTGAGATTCCCAGTGGATGAAAATCACATCAAGATTAGCTTTACATGGTATGTCTTGGAAGCGTCACTGCAAAGGCAGGAGTATGGGAGAAGCGGGAAGGGATGAGGCAAACGTGGGATCGATATAACTAACCCAGGACAGGTTCGATGCCTTCACACACAAACCCACCTCGCAATATTCCCTCGCATACGAGAAGGCTAGTATAATCTTCAACATCTCTGCTGTTCTATCATGTCATGCCGCTCACCAGAATCGCCACGAAGATGTCGGGCTCAAGACAGCATACCACTCCTTCCAGGCCTCCGCCGGCATGTTCACTTACATCAACGAGAACTTCCTACACGCGCCGTCTACCGACCTTAGCCGTGAGACTGTCAAGACACTGATAGCGATAATGCTGGCACAGGCGCAAGAAGTCTTTCTCGAGAAACAGATTGCAGATGGAAAGAAGGTTGGCTTGCTAGCGAAATTGGCAAGCCAGGCTGCATTTCTGTATACTCAGGCTACCGAGGGTGCGCAGGAAAATGTTACAAACGCCGTGTTTGAGAAGGTTTGGTTATTGGTCTGCCAGGTAGGAGCATTGCAGCATTACTTGGACATCACAACTTATTCTTGAACAGATCAAATCGCACCAAATGGCTTCCTTGGTCCAGTACTACCAGGCCCTGGCAGACGACGACGCCAATTCGCATGGTGTAGCAATCTGTAGACTACAGGTCGCTGAAGCACACGCCAAAGACGCTGTTCGAGCAGCCGGCAGCTTTCCCAACAACGCACCCGCCAACTCGAATTTGGCCTCGGACACTGGCAGTATATTATCAGACATGACAAAGAAACATCTGGCACACGTACAGGACAAGCTAGCCGAGTGTTCAAAAGACAACGACTTTATCTACCACCACGGCATTCCGAACGAGGCGTCGCTCACCCAGGTTTCGAAGATGCCCGCGGCCAAGGCAATACCCGTTAGCGAGCTATATCAAGGACAAGACATTCAGCGAATAATTGGGCCGGACATCTTCCAGAAGATTGTACCCCTAGCTGTAACCGAGTCAGCAAGTCTCTATGACGAAGAAAAGGCTAAACTGATACGGGCCGAGAGCGAGCGGGTCGAAGTAGCGAATGATGAGATGGCTGCGAGTCTGGATTACTTGAAGCTGCCTGACAGTCTCGATGTGCTAAGGGGAGGCATGGACCAGGACATGATGGTCGACAACGATTTCAGGACGTGGTGTGAGGAGCTCGCTGGGCATCAATCATTTGGCACAGCTTTTGAGCAACTAGATCGTGATAAGTCAGAGATCATTAGTTCGCTAGACTGGAGCATGAAGCAACTGGATATGGAGGAGAGCGTCTGTGAGAAGATGCGATCGAAGTATGGGCCAGAATGGACGCAGCAGCCGAGTTCACGGTTAACCTCAACCCTGCGAAGCGATATTAGAAACTATCGAGGAGCGGTCGAAGAGGCGAGCACTAGTGACGCTCAGCTGTACAACACCTTCCGACAATGCGAAGCCGATTTTGACGAGATGCGTTCGGCTGGCGAGACGGACGAAGCCGATGTGCTGTACTCGAGAGCCATGGTCAAGGCTGGTGCAAACAAAGGAAAGAGCCCCAGGCCAGCGGAAGGTAATCTTATCGACGATGACATCGATGAGGGTCCTTCGGTCACAGATCAGATTGGGGCGGTTGAGGATATCTTGCGGAAGCTGAACCTTGTAAAGAAGGAGAGGACGCAGATACTCAAGGACCTCAAAGACAAGGTTCGTCTGAGCACTAGCACTTGGACATGTGATGTACTGACTATAGCAGGTTCACTCCGACGACATCTCCAACGTCCTCATTCTCAACAAAAAAGCCATTGCGAACCAGGAGTCGCAATTGTTCAAAGCTGAGCTTGAAAAGTTCCGGCCACACCAGAATCGCGTGTTACAGGCGAACCACAAGCAAGCGTCGCTTCTCAAAGAGCTCACGCGCACCTACTCCGACCTGCTCAAAGACAAGCGCGTACGATCAGAACAGAGCAAGTACGAAGCTTTTTCGAGACAACGGAACACGGTCATGACAAAGTACCGGAGAGTGTATCAAAGCTTCAATGATCTCGTTGCCGGTTTAACGCGCGCTCAGAGTTTCTATTCAGAAATGAAGGACACCGTATCGAGTCTCTCAAAGAATGTTGATACTTTCGTAAACAACAGGCGCGGAGAGGGTGGGCAACTTCTCTCGAAGATCGAGGAGCGAAACAAGGCGCAGGGCCCAGATCAAGAGCAGCAGCGGATGAAGGAGCTTATGGAAAGGATGTCGATGGAGCCTTCGGGTTCGCCAGTATCACAGGGATCAGGCCGGAAGAAGAGCATACCACCACCGCTATCCTCGACCCCAAGTTATCCGTCAACGTCAGGGGCCGGTCACCCAGCATACAATCCTGCGGCCTCGCCACCAGTCACACCGCGTTACCCCATGACTACAGGCCCTAGCCAACAACAGTACATGTCACCCCAACAGTCTTACGGTCAATCCTCCAACAGCTACAATCAACCTCCTCCACCCCGACGAGAAAGCTACCAGCAACAATACTCGCACCAACCCCAGACGTCGCAGTCATCCTCAGGCTACAACCCCGCAATCCACAATCAGTACAACCCTGTCTCCCCACCCGCACACCAGCAATTCTTCTCTCCACCGCCAGCGCAACATCAACAGCATCAACCATGGGGCCAACCTCCGCAACAACAGCAGTGGGGCGGTGCACCACAGCCCAACTTACCACAAGGCTATGTTCCACCCCCGCCACCACCAGGGCCACCGCCAAGTCAACACCAAGATTACAGCCACTTTTCGCAGGGCGGATATCCTAGTGGACCTGGTAGCTATGCCAACCCGCAGAGACAGGGAGGACAAAACCAAGGCGGCGCGCCTGATCCCTGGGCTGGGCTGAGTGGTTGGAAATGAGATAGTTCGGTGAAGAGATGGGCGTTCTTGGGCTTTTTGTAGGTTGATGAATAGGTAGATATAGTATTGATGATTCGATTCCTGTATAGTGTCTGGTAGAAGGCCGATTAGCCGCAACGTGAGCTGATACAGTAACATATGGTGTATCGATTAGTGTGGCGTATGTAGATACATGGAAACATCGTTCACGCACCTTTTTTTTTCAGCAACACATGACCTCGATGTGACCATCTTTTTGGCTGATTTGATTCGCTCCACTGGTGAAAATGGTTATGAACGGATTCTCTCGTTCACTTTCTTTCCTCTCCTTCATTCCTTCTAACCGTTTTCCTCTTTCGCATAAATAAAACAGCTAACTTACCAAATTATGTTCATATCGTTTTCCTCTTTCTCTTCTCTTCTCTGAAGAAAAACAAACTCGAACCCAGTAGAACTCATGGTGTGCGTCTTCCCCGGCTTTCCTCTTATTTAAACTCCCAATACAATGCATGCACACTAACTTCATTACTTTGGAGCATTCATTGGTTCCGACAATGGTGCGAGAAACTCTTTCCACACCCAATCGTGCGGCAGAAACAAACATGTATCACTCGTATAAGTCGGTGACGCGCTGTGCTGTTCTATCTCAGAAGCACTTGTGCAGATGTGTCCTCTAAATTGGCCCTCACAACGATGCATGTGCAGTTCCTGCCTCTGATCTGACCTTGGCTTCCACGGTCACGTTCAAGGCGGCGGGGCGGGTAGTTGTGTATATAAAATTCCCACCAGGCTACGGGAATGACTTTCGGGTTTGACGGGCTCTAGTGCCAGCCAACGCTCCGAAAAGACCCAGGGCTTTGGTCTGCCAGTGAAACGCAATTTATCCCCAGACAATATAACGGGTGGGAATCGCGGCCTTCAAGTTAGGAAAGGTCTGATAAAAGGCTTGTGTAGCGATGGGAGATGTCTCTTCGTTAGAAAAGGCATGTGATCCCTAGCAGGTGCGTAGTGCAATCGACCTACCTACAAGGACAAAGTGTTAATTTGACGGCTTCGGTTTTTGCATCGCTCCAAAATCAAGTTGCTCTATCCGCGGAGTGTGTCCTGTATTCTAAGTCGTGTAGTTTGGTGTTGGGGCCGTGAATCTGCGGAGGTGATCTGCTTCCGAGACTGGCGCGTCTCCGACAAACTCGGCTTTTGCCAAAGCCCCTGATCACATGTAGGCTCTTAATACTGCTGTTGTGCGACCGGAGGAATGCGAAGGAGACTTCGTATGTCATTGCACCGCCCAGTGGGTATGATCAGTAGGAGCTGTCAGCGGCACTTGCTGCAGTCGCGCTCGCCGCTTGGTATACGCTCGTTTCCACACTATCTAGGCATCATATTCTAGCAGCTTCTGACAAGCCCAAAGTAATGCCCGAACTTCAATCTCCTTCCTCGATAGATAATCACATCGAGCATCCCAGGTAGATGCGGAGACTGACCCACTTTCAAGTTTGGGGTGAAGAGAGCAGAGGGTCAAACACCGAAACACTGATCGCTGCCGGGTTTTCATCGGCTCGTCGATGACGTCTTGTTGAAACTTTCGATGGTCGTTTTGCCTTCCATTTATGAATGCTCAAGACACGTAGACAACATGTGGAACACCTTCCCTCCATCGCCGTTTCGATACCTTGTCGTCTTTCTTCTCGATCGGACGAGTTTACAGACGCATACTTATGTTATAGAGATACCAAGATTGGTGTTATTAGAAAGACATAGAGAGCGACGCAGCACTGGTCCAAAGTGGAGACTCCAGATCCGTAGTGCGGGGGCGCTAGGGCGCTCGGCACGAGTTTAGGAATCGTCATCCACAGCCTCCTTCCCCGACATAGTAGCTTTCCTTAGACATGCCAATTCTCCCTCTTGTCACGATTTCCATGTTAAACATCTCCTTCTGACAGTCCTACAAAATGGTAGGGCTGACCGCTATCTTGAGCCCCAACGTATCGAGAACGACCAGATCGGGTGTGTTGACGCTGCGGATTTGTCCACTGCTGAGAAAATTGACCTTCAGCAAGCACATACAGCCAGCACCGCAGCTCTTCTGGCCGACAACATCTCCTATGGCAAGAGCGGCGTCAAGGGGCTTGTGAGCTCCCCGTACATTCTTAGTCCATTACTTCTCGCCTCCATGGGTGGTTTCTCTTTTAGACACGACCAAGGTGTCATCTCTATCATCAACATCATGTCTCAGTTCACTGCGTAGTTTCCACAAATAGGAGAGGATGACACCCGAAGCGCTTTCTGGAAAGATCTGAACACTGCCTTGCTGCAGCTGGGTTTTCTCCTGGGCTGCTTCTTCATGCCTTGGCTCTGCGACAAGATCTCGCGAAAATGGACTATCCTTGTCATGGTTTTGATTAGGCAATCACTAAGTACCATCGCAAGTCTTCTTCAACGCCGGTGGAATCATTATGCCCGCGGCAAATGGTACGGAATCCTCATGCACGAGCATCATGCAAGAAGTGGGAATGATCTCGTACAGATTACGGTACCTTGGCTTTTGGCTGCTGGTTCGGCGGACTCAGCACTGGCATGCTGACCCTAGGCGCACCGCTGTACATACTTGAGATCCCCCACCCAATCTTGGTGGAACGCTTCTGGTACTTGAATCAATCAGTATAGTATCGGGCATCGTCATATCCTACTTCACCACATATGGCACACGGCATATGGAAGGAGACATTTCTTTCCGTTTGCCGTTCGGACTCTGGTTGGTCAGCTCTACCAGTCATGGGCTCTTGTTCCACATCTTCCATTACTTCCTGCGCAGGTTATCTCAGAAAGGCCGAAACGATGAGGCGCTAGCAGCCCTGTGCAAGCTGAGACACCTTCCAGATACGGACGAGCGCGTCCAGATCGAACACGCCAGAATCATGGCAGAGACTGAGCTGCAGTATGTGATGCAAGAACGGGCTCACCCAGGTAATCTGATCCCCGTCTAGAGCTCGCTCAGTGGGGTGATCTCTTCAAGAAGAACATGTGGCGACGAACTGTTGTCCGTGTTGGTGTCGCCTTCTTCCAGCAATTCTCCGGGATCAACGCGCTACGTGCCCCATCTCCATAACTGCCCTCGATGGAACTGACGTCTACACGGATTCATATACTATGCCCCTACCCTCTTCCAGTCTCTCGGCTCCGCTATGAGGTATCGCTTATCCTATCTGATATCATGAATGCGATTCAGCTGGTAGCCGTACTGCTCCGTAATTTTATCGCAGGTCTCGCCACACCACCACTGGTTGGAGGTGCCGGCTTTGGAACGTACATCGTTTTTTGGTGGTTTCTGCGCGGTCTGACCTGTGTCTGTGCGTATTCCTTTGTACCAGAGACCAATGGCAAGACTCTGGGGCAAATGGACGAAGTATTCGGCGATACGTCTGCACAAGAGGAGAAGGAGCTTATGAAGGAGGCTACGAGAATGGGCTCGAAGACGGGTATTGCGGTAGCTCCCAGGGTCATTGGTGGAGTGCCTGGAGAGCATAGCGCGAAGGATTTTGCTTGAGCGCACTGCCCACGCACAATGTACCTCTTCCTTCACATCTGAACTGGCCCCTCACGCTGTTAGTATTGCAAGATCCTGCGCTGACCCTTGCGAGGTAACAAAGTCGCCGAGCATAAGGTACGTGCTCTTTCATGAGTGCCTTCTCGCGCTCAATTGGCGATACAGTACCGATATCCAGCCTAAAGATTACCACAATTCTTTTTCAGCCGCCTGTTGAGCTTTCTGAGCTTGGCAAAGTCAATGGGTGTCTCTTTGCACGTATCCCCATGCGCAGGAGTATAGTACCGAGTGCAATCTTCCACCGCACCCGTGACATGGTCATCATTCACCCCCCCTTTCCACTACCATCATCGTTCTCGTCTTTAGAGGCAGGCTGCTGCCTTGCTCTATGTTAATCAAGATCAACCTCATTCGGGCGCCCACCCCTTCCCTTCGTTCCCTTGGACCCCACCACAGCACCCCCATCACACGCACTCTGGCCAAACGGTGCCTTTGTGTAACATGGCGCGGATCATGGTATCTGGGCAATGAGAGATGGGGCCTTGGTTGAGGGGGTGGCATGATGCTATTCCTGTTCCTTGCATGAGCAGCGATGAGCTCGGGGTTGTGGGCGTCCGAGTACGATGTAGGTGCACGGACGCATCCTTTAGACTCTTGCATCACGACAGCAGGGATGAGCTCGGCTGGGATGGAAGACGATACTGATTTTGAGAGGGATGCTGGATCTTATGGTGAAGGTTTCAGTGGAGGGGGGGGGGGATTGTTGCGGCCCCTGTCGTTGTGGACGCATGAGGATTCGAGGAACGAAGAGAACTGAGGGCCTCACCGGGCATGCGAGTATTCCTGGTTAGGAGGGTAAGACATGTTCCCCGTCGATGGAAATTTGAAGGTGGGTTGAATGTCTTATGCTATTTTGTCTCTCGCCCAGCCTCGTGATCGAGTCTGCAACATGCCAACAATATCGACAGACGCATGGATACAATTGGAAACAAACATCTGATCACCGTCATCTTCGAGGCTCAATCTTCATAACGTGAGGTAGATGGAGGAAGGAAGGTAAACTTATGAATCTTATGCGAAAGCTGTTCCTCCAGAACACACTATCGATAGGCCCGCTACCTCCCACTTCGCTCTAGACACCCCCAACAGTTTCATAACGCATTCTTCAACGCCGGATACTCCCTCCAGAGGTTCACTAGTGGCAAGAACATCTTCCTCTGCGCCTCCCTGCCCTCCTTCTCAGCCTGGGCCTGCTCTCCCGCCCAAGCCCACATGGTGCCCCAAGGGACCCATTGCCAGGCTGCGCATTTATGCGGTTCCATCGGCTATCACAAACTTAACAACGTTTCTAAATAAGACCCAGATAGGGAAGAAGAAGAAGAACGTGAGAGAAAAAAAGCAAGGGAGTAAGAATTTCGCGTACCTTTGGCACCTTATCCTCTCCCGTGATAGTGCACGTAACGAAAACAGTAACGTAATGCTTCCCCTCGCCAAAAACATCGTTGGTCGCCGTGAGAAACTTGATGTGGCCTACAACCAAGCCCGTCTCTTCCAGTACTTCTCTTGCGGCCGTTTCGGCAAAGGATTCGCCGTATTCGAGGTGGCCGCCGGGACATTGTAAGGTGCCTGCATTTGTTTTTAGTTTTCTTTAGTGTGATGCGTGGATTAAGAAGTGGGGACAAGACTGGGAGTAGAAGGATTACACATACCAGCACCATGGCTGCCTGCGCGCTCGCCCATGACAATGTTACCAGCCTCGTCGTGGATGATGACGCCGACGCCGACCTTGGGTCGCTGGGCTTCTGCCATTGTTGCTTTTGTCTTGATGTGGCTTGAGTTGGACACGAGATGCTCTCTACTAGAAGAACAAGAAGAAGAAATGAAAGAAATGGCTATGCAAAAGTTGTTGCGAGAAAAGCTTGACAGTTTTATAAGTACAAGTCAGTCAGCCTCTAGGTAGTCATGAATCAACTGACTAGTGATGCCTCAGGCTTCTCTTTCTCGCTTACTAGCGCTAAACCCCAGTACAGCCTAGTCTTAGCTAAAAATCCTGTACTGTAGATACAGAAAGAAGAGAAACAGCAAAAAAAAAGAGAAAGAAGATACAAGAAATCTCAATAACAGCAGTTCGGGCAAATCAAGTAATCGTCAACCACCTCCTC